>JAVJIF010012909.1:0-110971 GCA_038442645.1 Agave tequilana
TTATATCAGCTATTGCTTGCCATGCTATCACCTGTCACCTGAAACTCTGGCATGCTACCACTTGACACCTAATTACTTTCACCTGCCATACAACATGTTATACCTGACTTGTAATTATCACTTACAGAAATTTAACCTGATCTCCTGATATACTCATGTACGCCTGATATTCCTGACATGCTCCTACACATTCCTGTAATCCGACAACTATCTAATAAATCGTAAAAAGAACAACTTACACCGGGTCGAGGGAAACTTGCGGATATCAATATATATTCGTGTTTATAGTGGTACTAGGTATCTTGTGCAACCAAAACTTTCAAACTCGACCTGAGGGCCTCGAGGTGTTCCGAGGGGAGTGCTGGCTCCTTACATCCTATTACATTCATGAGAAAAGGGCATCCTATAAGACCCTCATTAGGCCTTGCGGCCGGTTCCGTACACCAGCAACGAAACGTCATGGACCGTGGTCTCGGGCATGTACAAGACCCACTGTAAACATTGTTCGTTGATATCCCGTTGATTTTCAATAACATATTCGACTTACTCAGATGTGAATGTATGTGTGCTGAGACGCTATTACACATACATACACCATGGGTAGAACGAATAATAAGAATAAATATTAAAAACGGTAATAAAAGATTTATTTATGTTAAATCGCTTTCATCAGTGTATGCCTTGTCGCATGCTTATTATGTCTGTACACTCGACACAACTTTTGATGCCTGCTTTCTAATTCGGATTTATGAGTACACATGTACCTATTTCTGCACGCTACTTGGCATTCACCTGGACACTCGTTGGGGAGTTTCTGGCTCATCTGAACTGTATGTTCAGGTTCTGAAGCTTAGAATTAAGTGGAGCCCTCCACCAAAGATCAAGCTTACCTCTCGGAGCAGGCTGACTAGTCCAACTTCTTCTGTTCCTGACCCTTTCTACTAGTTCGCGGATTCCCTCTCAGCTCGTGAGCATCCTTTATATTGTATATATTGTAAATCTTACTTTTGCACCTGGCCGTGATGTAATGTATTTGTAATATTATATCACGCTCTGTGATAACTTTGCAAGTTGTACTCTTTATGCAATGTATATACACTACGTACTTTCATACTCTAATTTTGTCCTGTACTGATACTTAACGTATATACGTAAGGATATTTCCATCCTGCGTATATACGTCACAGTGACGTTTCCTTATCCATGAGATCGAGACGTTACACTCCTACATCAATATGTCCTAGAATTATATCAAGAAGTCTTGACTTAAATAAAAGTCCCCGTCCAAACATTTTCACAAACACTATCATCGGAATTTTTTTTTCCTATTTGAACCATTATTCCCTTCAAAACTGTTTGTTTTTTATTTCAAAAACATGCTTTCCTTCTGATAAGAAATGTGCTATTTTCCTTTTTTCTAAATATACCATAAATGTAATGCTTATGTTGATATAATAACCAAAAAAATCTTATTCTACCTTGATGTCAAGATCATACTTTTGGAAATCTATAACATACCAAAACTTGAATTAAAAGTTTTGATTCACAAGAGAAATTTAGATTCGTGAGATTTTCGTGCCATCCAAAATTGAAATTTAGTATATCTCAAAATATTAGAATTTTTTGAGATATCCACTTTTATTCAAAATGAAGATGAAATTATTACAACTCCAACCCAAAATGACTGAAAATAGCTCTGAAAAAGACTTAGAAGCAACCATAAAAAGATATAACAAGTATTCCATCATTTTAGTCTATAATAATTCTAGTACATTAAAGATTTTTTCAAATATATCAAAATACAAGAATTTTGAAGAGGGAGGGAAAAAAAATTGGTCCACTAATAAACTGCAATTAAAAAAAAGGGCCGGCCCAATTAGTAAATGCTTCTGTTTGAACTTTTTTTTCTTCGGGCCAAGATTGATGTGGGTCGGGAATAAAGCGGATTAAACAGCTGTGGAGCCCACCAGCATTTTTCGCCTTTCCCCCAAATTTCGCCCAAAAAGGCAAATTGCAAGCAAGCGATTCGAAGTCACTTGACGAATTAATTCAGGCGGAGCTGGCCGTAACCCTTGCCGAAGCTCGTCCTTTCAGGATTCACTCTCGAAATGGTAATTTTTCTTCAGTGCCTCGTCTTTTTGAGCTGAAGATTTCTAGGGTTCTTTAAGATCCACTCTTTCATTATGTTTGTGTCGTTTAAGCTGCTTACTTCGATACTTCGAGATCGGTGTTTTAAACGAGTCGATCATATTTTTTTGAATTTTTTGACTTACGTATGTTTGTGATTATACTAAATCATAGAAAACCTAAACCCTAGATCTGGATTAAATTCTTTCGAGAAAATTTTTAGAAGATTGTTAGAATACTGGAAAGTGAATGGTTTAACATTCTAATTAGTATCAGCCCACATTTGTTTTTGTAATCAATTTTACTTGTTTAATTAATTATTTGTCTTGTTTATGCATATTCACTTCAGTTCTTTTTATCAGCAGCTTATACTTATCACAGGATGTTAGAAATTGAGGTCTTCCCGCCTACTTTTTGGATAATTAAAAGAAACAACTTCAAGTTTGATCATTTATTTGTAATAAAAGGAACTCTTATATATACATGAAAAAAGTTTTAGTTTGTTAGTTGTCTTCACAATTGGTTCTTATATGGTTCTATTTGCAAGCTGTAATTTTTCTTGTTTTCCTTGTCAACCTCGGTGGACACTATAGGCAACTATAGGCTGTTCTGATGCTTGACATTTGGATCTTGCCTGCCATGCTCCTAAACCAATTTTATTTCATTATAAGCTTCATTTTATAGAGGGCATGGGAATTACTTACTATTCTTGTTGTCAATCATAGGCAAATGGGGTCAAATTCATGGTCAACTTGAGAATGACAAAGGATGAATTAAAAGATCTCAATCGTCACAAACTTTATGCATAACTTATATGAAATAGATGTCAATTTGCACCAATGAGCTAATTTAAACCAGACACTTGGTATCATTAGGTGCAAAGCTACATGCAACTTCAGTCACGGCTATTTGAGACAACTATAGTGAGATTGAAGAGTGTCTTACATTTATATAAATTCCAAACAGCACCTTGTACTATATGAGTTTTTGAACATAGGACTTTCTAAAAGGAAAGATTTCCCATTTTACCCCTCCCCCACATATTATTTTGAAATATTATTTTAGCAAGCCATTATATACCTGCACAAGCACAACAGACCCGCTTAAAATAAGAATTTTCAAACTGCCCTCCTCTTCATAAGAAAATGACAGGGACATTTAAGTTAAGGGGGAGGAGGGCCTTTTGGGGTGATTCTTATCGAAAGTTGTCAGGGTTGCAATTCCTTGCTAACTTCAAAAACATCTGAAGGGAGTGTTCCCAGGGGTTTTAAACTGAGAAGTCTTTTCTAGAGGGGTGTCATGTGGAAACCCTTGAAATGGTGTTATTTGCAATTTAGCCTATATCTAGCATGAAGCTAGCATAATGAAAGGGATTTTAAAAGGGAAAATTTTTTTCCATCCCCTTGTTATTCACCCGTGTGGACCCCTTTCTACTCATATTTTTGGTACAGTGTTAGCGAAATGCAGATGGAGCCTACTATGAAATTAGATCCAACCTATATCCCGGTTTACTTGACCAGTTGCACCATATAGAAATAGGGATACTACCCCGCTAATATGAAAAGAGATAGAAAGAAAGTTATGCTATGGAAATTTTGGAATAACGACAGAGTTTTCAAATCTTTAATTAATTATCAAATTCTCTTTTTTATTTCCCCTTCCTTTTTCTTGGAATTTTTTCTTGGTTGCAGAGCAGCTTGAATTCCCTTACCCGTGATATACACACTTGTGTCATTCCGAAAGGATTCGATGCCGAATCCTTATCACTCAATTACAATCCTTCAATATCCGAATGCAAGATCTACTCGTTGAAATTGATTTACATCATTTAAGCAGCTTAAAACAAAAAATTATGTATTTTGAATACTTTTTGCCCATCCATGAAGTAGGCGCAAAATGGATGGCTGAAATAATGATTTGGTTAGTTTAACGGTGTAGAATATTTGAAATCTAATAAAAATTGGTATGTGAGGGTTTTTAAGTCTTTACATCATGATGAAATGGTCAGACCGAGAATTTGTTTGTTTAAAGACATAGATCTAATCAATATGCTATTTCGGCCGTCCATTTTGCGCCTACTTGATGGATGGGGAAAAAATATTCAAAATACGTGATTTTTAATTTTTAGTTAATGTAGATCAACTGCAACGGATTGGATCTTACATTGAATGTCGTAGGATTGTATTTGAGTGGGAAGGATTCAGCCTCAAATCCTTAAGATGACACACGTCTCTCTCTAGGCTTCTTTTCAAAAGAAAAAAGAAAAGTCCATAGAAACCAAACAACTTATTTCATGTGTAAATAATAATGCTGAAATCTCTGTAATTTTGAAAAATCAAAATTGAGTTAGTAAAAAAAAAAAATGAAGAATATAAGCTTTTACACCTTGGAATGATGGTCACAGGAATAAGGGGTATGCACCGAAAATGGTTACCTATTAGAGCCTTAATTTATGTACATGATAATAGGTTTGAATACCATGATCAAGCTCAAGTTGCCATGGTAGAAATAGACTTGTCAAATAATTTCTGCATCGTAGCTTTGTGTCCTGAGTTCAATATGGATATCATAGAATTTTGTGATCATTTTAAAATTTCCATAATGACACGAGGATATAACATGAATTTAAAAGCAAAAATCTGTTAATAGCATCCTTGTTTATAGGACGACTAAATAATGATGCTAATCCACGATTCAAACTTCAATTTGAAAAAAAAAATTGCGCCACTTTGATCTCTAAGTTTACCCAAATGATTATGACCAAAACAGAAAATGCTAATAAATTCAATAACCTAGCATATGGGATATAGAAAATTACAAATAAAAATTTCTGAACCAGAACAATCTCATATCTACAAAAATAGATGAGGCAGAGAATTAATCAGATTTTCTTCTTATAGAGAAAAATCAGCTCCTAATGAAGAAATAGAAGAACTGTCCAAAATGATGATGGCTATAGAAATTGTAACAAAAGATGAGTTAGCTGAAATAATTTTTGAACAACTTGAAACTAACACCATTGATCCAGACATCTATCATCAGGCACTCTATGAGTATCTACATAATGATATAAGATCACACTCAATTATCTGTAAAAAAAAAGTGCAAAAATACTTTCCTAATAAATTTTTTATGAAAGAAGGAAATTCATCTCAAGTCACCCAAAGCGGAGTTTGAAGATAAAAATGAAAAAAATAAACATTGAACCGTCGGTTCCTGATATTCCACCAATGCCTCCATCAGGAAACTCTTACCAAGAAAGTGCGGGAAAAAATAGAGCAGATCCAGAGTTTGACCTTTTAGGGAAAGGCCCTTCAAATCCGCTTCCTAAAGACTTGAATGTCAGGATAAAATCGATTAATCGCTATGGAACAGTGTTAAACCTGGACTTAGTTAAAGTTCATGATTGGAGGATCATTGATGATTGGGCCAATGATTTAATAATATCCAATCTTATAGCTGAATAGAGATGCCTACTCCATCGAACAATGAATGCGCGAGTTTTTGTTTCAGTATGCCTCCGTATCCTATGTCGGATGCATCTGTTTCAACTATCATGAATGCATGAGGATGAGGAATGCATAGACATGGTAATGAATGGACCTTTTCCTTGATCTGTTTGACTATTTGAGTGTGTCTTTCCGACCATGCCGGTGGATTCTTTTGAAGTCTTGGAATAGTGGTGCACATGTTATTCGTATTTTTGGAATGAAGTTGGATACATAGTTTAGACATCCTAAGATCCTCTGTAATTGAGTCTTTGGAATTTTGAGGATTTCTTTTTGTAGCTCTAGTTTTCGCCTGCCTTGAATGGACGGAGGGGGCTCCCTTTTTTAGAGGGCGTCGACCTTTCTGGAGATGGTGAGGTGTCTCGCATTATTGATATTTGTCCGGTGGTGATGTGATGTCGTCTTAGTGGAATCTGTTTTGATGAGTGCGTCCTTGTCTTGCATGAGCTGTCGTCCTTGGAGTTTGCTTTTGAGCGAGTGCGTCTGAATCATCTTTTGTCGCTCTGAATTATTGAGGTGAGTGGCTTCTCCTTTTGAACTAGCAATTTGTCTGCTTTTGCTTTTTGCGATGAGTGCTGGTCCTTTCTTTACTTTTGAGCTGTCCATTTTGTCCTTTTGTGATGAGTATTGTCTGTGAGTGCGATTTGCATTTTGCTTTTGTCCTTTGGAATCTTGTCAGTGCTGTTTGGAGAGAAATTCTTCTCTCTTTCCCTTCCTGGGGTTTTTTTTCATGAAGAAACATTTAATATTCAAAATAAATCTCAAACCATTCAACTATTGTCCAATTTAGCGTTACAAGAATTTCTAAAAAAGGGATTCCGTTATATGCATTTTGGATTAATATAAATTGCTATTAAACCTCTAGTCCACACTGGTGTAGACATTCCTGTATACACGGCCCTTAGGGATAAAAGATTAAAAAGGTACAAGTCATCCATCCTATCCATGATTCAGACTAATATATGCAATGGACCAGTCTATTTTAACTGTATGCCTAATTATTCTGTATCGTTAACAGACCCATTATTCCTAAACTCATTAATCCTAGACATTCATCTGCAAGGTGATGAGTTTGAAGATTCACCGAACAAGTAGCGGTTATGTACAAAATTTACTTTAAGTTAATGAATTCTCATATGAACCCAAAGTTCAAAATGATAAACTCCCCTGCTCAAGAGGAGACTGTCCTACTTCAGATTGAAGCAGAACAGTCAAAGACCTTTGTTCCCAAAAGATTAAAATGGAATGAGATTACAATTCCAGAGGAATTTAAGATAGAAAACCTCAAACTCCAAGAGACATAGAAAGAACGGAGATCTCCGACATAGTAGAAGAGAATGACGGAACAGTATTAATACGATTCAACTCATTAAGGGAAAGACCTTCATCCTCCTATAGGTACACTGAATCTAGCAGAAAATCATGTTCTGATTATTCCTTTCAACAACCTATTAAAGTATTCCATAAATCACCCCTTCCGGAAATGACTCAAGTAAGCTATTCTCCGACATCATCCCAAATGAAAGGAGATTTTAGCGGAGAAATTAATATGATTACTAGTCAAAACCATTTAATAGTTTCGAATTAATGAAAGACTTTAGGGAAGAATCCGAATATTTCAATTGGTTCTCAGAGTTCGATAGAACTCACCAAGAGATATTAATAAAATAATGGATCACTGATATGGAAAAATATAAAATTAATTTTAACTTTGAAATCTGGCTAGAACACTATTTAATAAAACAAGGCATTAAAAATCCCTATGATCAATCCCGAATTGATGTTCAAACAAGCCTATATAAAAATGGCAGTTGTCAGATGGGAAAACTGTAACTTCAATTTACCCTCCACTAAAATCTATCCAAATTACCACTAATGAAGGACAGATTACAGCCTCACCCTTTAAAAGAGGAAAGGATAATAATGAACCAGTTAATATAGAGGACGATATTCAAGGAACGGATCAAGAGTTAGAGATTAACAGGATTCATAGAAAATATAGACAAAATAATAATAAAAACTACTGGCGTAAGGGAATACAAAAAACTATTATCCTAGACCAACCCCTCCGGATATTCAATATGAAGAAAGAGCAATATTCAAATCAAGTTACGATGGCACTTCAGTATACGAATGGAATATTGATGGAAAGAGTGAGTATGAGATATTAAATACCCTTCAAGAAATAGGTATGGCGGTAACAGCATACAAAACAAATAGATTAACAGAGCAAAATGCCACTGTCTATATACTTACTGGATTCACAGGACAATTAAAATACTGGGGGGATAACTCATTAACCTTAGAAGATAAACAAGCCATCTTAAACCATGAAATAGAGGTCGAAGATGCTCATGGAAACATTATTAGAAAAAATGATTCTACTAGCTTTCTCATAGTAACAATAGCAACACATTTTGTTGGAAATCCAGCAGAAGAATTAGGATCCTCAAAGATATTCCTCACTAATTTACGATGTCCAACATTTTCTGATTTTAGATGGTACAAGGATATGTTCTTAGCACATGTATTAAAACGATCAGATTCAACCAAATCCTTTTGGAAGGAAAAATTCATCACAGGATTACCCATTTGTTTTCACAACGAATCTTTACTAGTATCAAAAAGGCCATGGGAATAGAAGACGACAATATTGATTTTAGTACTATTACTTATGGACAATTATTTGCGTTTGTCAAGAAGGAAGCGTTGTTAGCATGTCAAGAGTTAAAATTCCAAGCCAAATACGGTAATAAAAGGAAAGAGATGGGTTCGTTCTGTGAGGCATTTGGCATCACAGGAATACGAGCTCCCTCTACAGAAAAAAGACGCCAACAAAAAATGATTTCCTACGAAAAATTTAAAACAAGAAAACATAAATATTCCAAATATCCTCAAAAACATTCAACCGAAGACTATTACCAATCTAAAAGAATTACCTGCTACAAGTGCGGTAAACCCGGCCACATTACAAGCAAATGTAAATCGAAAAGAAAAATAAAATTAATGAAATAATAGATGGCATATCAGATATAGATTCAAATATAAAAGAAAAATTTAAAGAAAGACTACAACTCTATTCTCAGATTAATAAGATATCTGATGATGAATTCTATAATTCCTCAAGTTCTAGCAACAAAACGTGTACATGCAAACAAATTAATATGATTAAAAGAAATACTTTAAAATTACCAAAAACACCTAGTTCTAAAAGAGCTACTAAAGAATTAATATTTGACATGATACAACAAATTCCTGACCCAGAAAAACAGAAAGAACACTTAGAAAGACTAAAAACCCTAATCGTTAATGAAGAAGAAGAAAAGGATAAATTACTTCAACCCTTTAGTATTTCAAAACTCTTCGAAACCTACCCTATAAATTCAAATCTAAACACTCAACCAAATAACATTCATGAACTTCGAGTGAAAATAAAATTATTAAAAGAAGAAATAAAGCATATCAAAGAAAATCTAACCCAAATGGAAACAAAAAATTTGGCATAGAGACACAAATATGTCTTATTCAAGCTCAACTCGACAAGGGAAAAGAAATTGCAACAATATCAAATACATTAGAAGAAGGTCCACCTTTTCCATTAAATGAAATCACAATTTCAACAACTGAGCCTTCCGATTTTCACTTCATTTCAACCATTAAACAATTCCCCTACCAAAAATGGTTCGTATTCATAACCCTTACGATTCACAATTCTAAATCCAATTTTACTGCTATAGTTGATTCCGGAGCTGACCACAGTGTAATCAGAGATGGTATATTTCCAAGCAAATATTATGAACCAACAAATGAAAAGTTAGTAACAGCAAACGATTCTCCCTTAAAGGTAAAAGGAAAACTAACTAAAACGTCAATATGCAATGATAAAATATGTTTTAAACACCAATTCATCATTGTAGACGACTTAAATACTGAAGTAATATTAGGGATTTCATTTTTAACACAAATTTATCCCTTTTGGGTAGACTCCAAGGGATTAGGAACAAAAATCATGGGGGAGAAGATTTTATTCAAATTTATAACCCCTATAAAATACAAAGAACTAAATACTTTACGTTCAACATAAACAAAAACAAAATCCTATTTCTCCAAGATGATATCCTATATCATAGAATAGAACAACAATTACAAGACACACACATTCAACAACGTATCAAGGAACTTCAAGAATTATATACAAAGGAAATCTGTTCAGATATTCCTAACGCTTTCTGGGAAAGGAAGAAACACATTGTAAACCTTCCTTATGAAAAAGATTTCTCAGAAAGAAATATTCCAACCAAAGCTCGACCTATTCAAATGAATCATGACCTACTAGAAATATGTAAGAAGGAATTACAAACCCTCCTTGCTAAAAAACTAATAAGACCTTCAAAATCCCCATGGAGCTGCGTTGGTTTCTACGTCATGAATCAGGCAGAGAAAGAAAGAGGAACTCCTAGACTAGTAATCAATTATAAACCATTAAATAAAGTATTACAATGGATCAGGTATCCAATCCCAAACAAAAACGATTTATTAAAAAGATTATACAATGCCAAGCTATTTTCCAAATTCGACATGAAGTCAGGATTTTGGCAGATTCAAATAGCTGAAGAAGACCGATACAAAACGACATTCACTGTACCATTTGGCCACTACGAGTGGAACGTGATGCCTTTTGGATTAAAAAATGCCCCTTCAGAATTTCAAAGAATCATGAACGACATATTCAATCCTTATACGACATTCACCATAGTATATATTGATGATGTCCTGATTTACTCGGAAAATGTGGACCAACACTTCAAGCATCTCAATATCTTCTTTCATACGATAAAGAAGAATGGATTAGTAGTTTCGTTAACCAAGATGAAACTATTCCAAACATACATTAGATTTTTAGGACACAATATTCATAAGGGGACTATAACACCAATCAACAGATCAATAGAGTTTGCAAACAAATTTCCTGACGAAATCAAAGATAAGACTCAATTACAGAGGTTCTTAGGATGTCTAAACTATGTATCCAATTTCATTCCAAAAATACGAATAACCTGTGCACCACTATTCCAAAGACTTTAAAAGAATCCACCGGCATGATCGGAAAGACACTCAAATAGTCAAACAGATCAAGGAAAAGGTCCATTCATTACCATGTCTATGCATTTCTCATCCTCATGCATTCATGATAGTTGAAACAGATGCATCCGACATAGGATACAGAGGCATACTGAAACAAAAACTCACGCATTCATCGCACGAGCAGTTGGTTAGATTTCATTCTGGCATTTGGCTCGGCCCTCAAAAGTCATATTCCACTATTAAGAAAGAAATAATTTCCATTGTCCAGTGTATTTCTAAATTTCAAGATGATCTTTTAAACAAAAATTTTCTTTTTCGAATTGACTGTCAGTCTGCTAAGTTCATCTTTGAAAAGGACGTTCAGAACATTGCATCCAAACAAATTTTTGCCAGATGGCAAGCCATCCTTTCCATTTTCGATTTTAACATAGAATATCTCAAAGGTTCAAATAACTCCTTGCCTGATTTTCTGACCCGTGAATTCTTGACCACAGATTCAAAATGAACGACGACAAAGAAAAATCTTCAATTCAAAAGACAGTTAATTCCAAAGATTATGAGATAAAAATCTCATCCCTCTCAACATCTCCTATTCAAAGTCCCAACAGATTCCAAGTCCTTGGTAACTTCCTCCTCTCCCTTTTGCTATATCAACTCCTGCAAAAACTCAAAATACTCCACAACCTCAATCCGATTCCTCCCCTTATTTTGCCAAGAAAAATCCTGAACATCTACTCCTCACCACTTTCACAGAAATTTCTGACTATAAAACACTCTGCTCATTCATTAATAAAATCTTATCCTCTGGATGTTAATGGCTTCCAGACGACCCACTCAAAACTCAAAGGTACTATGAACTTGTCCTCATTGATTCTGGCTCAATTGAACTCTACCATACCATGGACAAAAGTAATCCAGACAGAATCTCTTACTCCAAGTGCATCATCAAAAGGGTGATTAGGCCAACAGAATGGGCATCTCTCACCACGATAAGAGAGTTCACAGTCAACTATATTCCAAAGGGATACACTTATCATGACTACAGAATGGCCTGGTATCGAGTATTCCTTTACAGACCGTTTGATCATTCATGGTTCTTTACCTTCCATTCCAACTGTCAACCGGAGTTTCCAATTTGGTTCTATGAATGGTGGCATTCATACGGACCTACAACAGACATTCTACCACCGGCAGCACTCAAAGGTTTCAACCTCTATCTACTTAAGACTAAAGGATTACATTATATTAAAACAGTTCAGTTCTACAAGGAATTCAAAGTACCATGGATATTCTGCTGGAGATACAGGATCTCTCAACATTATAGCATTGCTGATAAGTTTCCAATGAGTTTATTCCGGGAATTCAAAATCAAATGGTGGGACAAATTTAACCAAACTCTATACTCAGAATCAACAGTCAATGAATTCCTCAATACTGGTAAGAAACTTCAGCATCAAATCCAACAAATCACAAAACAAGTGGATCCTTCCCCAACTCCAAAATCTAGCTCCAAGGCTCCCATCCAACCCCAAAATAATTCAGACTCAGATTCGGACAGTGAATTCCAACAATTCCTCCAATTTCAGAAATTCAAGAAGATGCAAAAGCAATTCAACCGGTCCCAAGCCGACTCAGTAACATCCTCCACTTCCACTGACCCAATAGGCGGTCACGATCCATTTGATATGTAAGTCCCCAAAAAAAAAACCCAGGAAGGGAAAGAGAGAAGAATTTCTCTCCAAACAGTACTGACAAGATTCTAAAGGACAAAAGCAAAGTGCAGATCGCACTCATAGACAACACTCATCACAAAAGGACAAAATGGACAGCTCAAAAGCAAAGAAAGGAGCAGCACTCATCGTAAAAAGCAAAAGCAGACAAATTGCCAGCTCAAAAGGAGAAGTCACTCACCTCAATAATTCAGTGCGACAAAAGATGGTTCAGACGCCACTCGCTCAAAAGCAAACTCCAAGGACGACAACTCATGCAAGACAAGGACGCACTCATCAAAAGCAGATTCCATTAAGACATCACATCACCACCGGACAAATATTAATAATGCGAGACACCTCACTATCTCCAGAAAGGTCGACGCCCTCTATAAAAGGGAGTCCCCTTCGTCCATTCAAGGCAGGCGAAAACTAGAGCTACAAAAAGAAATCCTAAAAATCCCAAACAACCTTTCTCAACTTTTCTCAACCACAATCTCTTTCTCTTAAGACTTTCAAGCTGTATTCCTATCTAATCTTGTATCCGGTTTTAAAGATTATTACTTCAAAGCAAGCTTTGTAAGTCCATTTGTAATTCATTCTCTGAAATAATATTTTATCTTTATTTCATTGCTGCTATCATTTCATTACTGCTTATATTCACTTTTCGAATTCCTGGGATTATCTTTTTTTTTACAGAATAATTAGGCATACAGTTAAAATAGACTGGTCCATTGCATATATTAGTCTGAATCATGGATAGGATGGATGACTTGTACCTTTTTAATCTTTTATCCCTTAGGGCCGTGTATACAGGAATGTCTACACCAGTGTGGACTAGAGGTTTAATAGCAATTTGTATTAATTCAAAATGCATATAACGGAATCCCTTTTTTAGAAATTCTTGTAACGCTAAATTGGACAATAGTTGAATGGTTTGAGATTTATTTTGAATATTAAATGTTTCTTCATGAATTTTAATTGCATATGAAGTTTTGAAATCAAAGGTGCCTATACTATAAATGTTCTCTATTTTTTCATTTAGAATTCTCCATTCTAGGAAGTCTTCATGAACTATATCTTCTCTACTCCTTAGTCTCCTTATAACTTTCCTGTTTGTTCCTGAGGACGAACTGGAACCTAGAAACATTCTCCTTACAATATTAGTCATCGCTAATGCGTAAGTAACTGTATGTTGAACTCTTGGTCGACTGGAACACGGGAACACTATGCCTGGAACACCCTAATCATCCAACGGGCTTACCAACGCTTACCAACGCCTACCAGAATGCAACATGCAATTGTTATGCACTTGTGGTAACTAGAATGCAAGAACATGGCTCTGATACCAGTAAGAGATCAGTAAGGGATCCCAGGAATTCGAAAAGTGAATATAAGCAGTAATGAAATGATAGCAGCAATGAAATAAAGATAAAATATTATTTCAGAGAATGAATTACAAATGGACTTACAAAGCTTGCTTCGAAGTAATAATCTTTGAAACCGGATACAAGATTCGATAGGAATACAACTTGAAAGTCTTAAGAGAAAGAGATTGTGGTTGAGAAAAGTTGAGAAAGGTTGTTTGGGATTTTGAGGATTTCTTTTTGTAGCTCTAGTTTTCGCCTGCCTTGAATGGACGAAGGGGGTTCCCTTTTATATAGGGCGTCGACCTTTCTGGAGATGGTGAGGTGTCGCATTATTGATATTTGTCCGGTGGTGATGTGATGTCGTCTTAGTGGAATCTGCTTTTGATGAGTGCGTCCTTGTCTTGCATGAGCTGTCGTCCTTGGAGTTTGCTTTTGAGCGAGTGCGTCTGAATCATCTTTTGTCGCTCTGAATTATTGAGGTGAGTGGCTTCTCCTTTTGAGCTGGCAATTTGTCTGCTTTTTCTTTTTGCGATGAGTGCTGGTCCTTTCTTTGCTTTTGAGCTGTCCATTTTGTCTTTTTGTGATGAGTGTTGTCTGTAAGTGCGATCTGCATTTTGCTTTTGTCCTTTGGAATCTTGTCAGTGCTGTTTGGAGAGAAATTCTTCTCTCTTTCGAAGGGTTTTTTTTGGGACTTACATATCAAATGGATCGTGACCGCCTATTGGGTCAGTGGAAGTGGAGGATGTTACTGAGTCGGCTTGGGACCGGTTGAATTGCTTTTGCATCTTCTTGAATTTCTGAAATTTGAGGAATTATTGGAATTTACTGTCCGAATCTGAGTCTGAATTATTTTGGGGTTGGATGGGAGCCTTGGAGCTGGATTTTGGAGTTGGGGAAGGATCCAATTGTTTTGTGATTTGTTGGATTTGATGCTGAAGTTTCTTGCCAGTATTGAGGAATTCATTGACTGTTGATTCTGAGCATAGAGTTTGGTTAAATTTGTCCCATCATTTGATTTTGAATTCCCGGAATAAGCTCATTGGAAACTTATCGGCAATGCTGTTATGTTGAGAGATCCTGTATCTCCAGCAGAATATCCATGGTACTTTGAATTCCTTGTAGAACTGAACTGTTTTAATATAATGTAATCCTTTAGTCTTAAGTAGATAGAGGTTGAAACCTTTGAGTGCTGCCGGTGGTAGAATGTCTGTTGTAGGTCCGTATGAATGTCACCATTCATGGAACCAAATAGGAAACTCCGGTTGACAGTTGGAATGGAAGGTAAAGAACCATGAATGATCAAACGGTCTGTAAAGGAATACTCGATACCAGGCCATTCTGTAGTCATGATAAGTGTATCCCTTTGGAATGTAGTTGACTGTGAACTCTCTCATCGTGGCGAGAGATGCCCATTCTGTTGGCCTAATCACCCTTTTGATGATGCACTTGGAGTAAGAGATTTTGTCTGGATTACTTTTGTCCATGGTATGGTAGAGTTTAATTGAGCCAGAATCAATGAGGACAAGTTCATAGTACCTTTGAGTTTTGAGTGGGTCGTCTGGAAGCCATTGACAGCCAGAGGGTAAGATTTTATTAATGAATGAGCAGAGTTTTTTGTAGTCAGGAATTTCTGTGAAAGTGGTGAGGAGTAGATGTTCAGGATTTTTCTTGGTAAAATAAGGGGAGGAATCGGATTGAGGTTGTGGAGTATTTTGAGTTTTTGCAGGAGTTGATATAGCAAAAGGGAGAGGAGGAAAGTTACCAAGGACTTGGAATCTGTTGGGACTTTGAATAGGAGATGTTGAGAGGGATGAGATCTTTATCTTATAATCTTTGGAATTAACTGTCTTTTGAATTGAAGATTTTCCTTTGTCGTTGTTCATTTGAATCTGTGGTCAAGAATTCACGGGTCAGAAAATCAGGCAAGGAGTTATTTGAACCTTTGAGATATTCTATTTTAAAATCGAAAATGGAAAGGATGGCTTGCCATCTGGCAAAGATTTGTTTGGATGCAATGTTTTGAACGTCCTTTTCAAGGATGAACTTAGCATACTGACAGTCAATTCGAAGAAGAAAATTTTTGTTTAAAAGATCATCTTGAAATTTAGAAATACACTGGACAATGGAAATTATTTCTTTCTTAATAGTGGAATATGACTTTTGAGGGCCGAGCCAAATGCCAGAATGAAATCTAACCAACTGCTCGTGCGATGAATGCGTGAGTTTTTGTTTTAGTATGCCTCCGTATCCTATGTCGGATGCATCTGTTTCAACTATCATGAATGCATGAGGATGAGGAATGCATAGACATGGTAATGAATGGACCTTTTCCTTGATCTGTTTGACTATTTGAGTGTGTCTTTCCGACCATGCCGGTGGATTCTTTTGAAGTCTTTGGAATAGTGGTGCACATGTTATTCGTATTTTTGGAATGAAGTTGGATACATAGTTTAGACATCCTAAGAACCTCTGTAATTAAGTCTTATCTTTGATTTCGTCAGGAAATTTGTTTGCAAACTCTGTTGATCTGTTGATTGGTGTTATAATCCCCCTATGAATATTGTGTCCTAAAAATCTAATGGATGTTTGGAATAGTTTCATCTTGGTTAACGAAACTACTAATCCATTCTTCTTTATCGTATGAAAGAAGATATTGAGATGCTTGAAGTGTTGGTCCACGTTTTCGAGTAAATCAGGACATCATCAATATATACTATGGTGAATGTCGTATAAGGATTGAATATGTCGTTCATGATTATTTGAAATTCTGAAGGGGCATTTTTTAATCCAAAAGGCATTACGTTCCACTCGTAGTGGCCAAATGGTATAGTGAATGCCGTTTTGTATCGGTCTTCTTCAGCTATTTGAATCTGCCAAAATCCTGACTTCATGTCGAATTTGGAAAATAGCTTGGTATTGTATAATCTTTTTAATAAATCGTTTTTGTTTGGGATTGGATACCTGATCCATTGTAATACTTTATTTAATGGTTTATAATTGATTACTAGTCTAGGAGTTCCTCTTTCTTTCTCTGCCTGGTTCATGACGTAGAAACCAACGCAGCTCCATTGGGATTTTGAAGGTCTTATTAGTTTTTTAGCAAGGAGGGTTTGTAATTCCTTCTTACATATTTCTAGTAGGTCATGATTCATTTGAATAGGTCGAGCTTTGGTTGGAATATTTCTTTCTGAGAAATCTTTTTCATAAGGAAGGTTTACAATGTGTTTCTTCTTTTCCCAGAAAGCGTTAAGAATATCTGAACAGATTTCCTTTGTATATAATTCTTGAAGTTTCTTGATACGTTGTTGAATGTGTGTGTCTTGTAATTGTTGTTCTATTCTATGATATAGGATATCATCTTGGAGAAATAGGATTTTGTTTTGTTTATGTTGAATTAGGTTTATACTTTGGTAAATTGAGTTAATTTGTAAAGTATTTAGTTCTTTATATTTTATAGGGGTTATAAATTTGAATAAAATCTTCTCTCTCATGATTTTTGTTCCTAATCCCTTAGAGTCTACCCAAAAGGGATAAATTTGTGTTAAAAATGGAATCCCTAGTATTACTTCAGTATTTAAGTCGTCTAAATGATGAATTGGTGTTTAAAACATATTTTATCATTACATATTGACGTTTTAATTAGTTTTGATTAAAAATCAAATCCTTTAGCCTCGATTGACGTGAACTAGGCCTTATAAGAGCCAAATAGGGCCTAACTGGGGTGACAACGTGGTTTTTAAGAGTCAGGAGTATTACTGCATAGTTTCAAGATACAATTACTACTAATTAACCTAGTTTCAAGTCTTAATAGGGAAGTTTGACCAAAAATCAATCTTTCAGTCTCGATTAGACTTAACTATGCCTTATAAGAGCTGAATAGGGTCCAAAAGTTAAGAAAATATTATTTTCAAGAGCCGTAAATAGTATTACGTAGTTTTTATATACAAATGCAATAAATTAACCTTTTAGTCTTAATTGAAAATTTGATCAAAGGTCAAAATTTCAGCCTAGATTAACATGAATTAGGCCCTATAAGAGCCGAATAGGGCCCAAACAGGGGGAAGACATGGTTTTCAAGATCTGTGAGTAGTGTTACATTATTTCTATATACGAATACTAACAATTAAATTTATTTCTAGTCTTAATTGGGAATTTTTACCAAAAGGCAAAATTTCTACCCCGATTGGTCTGAATTAGATCTTATAAGAGCCGATTGGGGCCCAAACAAGGGGGAAAACATGGTTTTCACGAGCCGGGAATAGTATTACATAGTTTCTATTTCTAATTTCTACTAATTAAATGAAAAAATAGAGAATATTTATAGTATAGGCACCTTTGATTTCAAAACTTCATATGCAATTAAAATTCATGAAGAAACATTTAATATTCAAAATAAATCTCAAACCATTCAACTATTGTCCAATTTAGCGTTACAAGAATTTCTAAAAAAGGGATTCCGTTATATGCATTTTGGATTAATACAAATTGCTATTAAACCTCTAGTCCACACTGGTGTAGACATTCCTGTATATACGGCCCTAAGGGATAAAAGATTAAAAAGGTACAAGTCATCCATCCTATCCATGATTCAGACTAATATATGCAATGGACCGGTCTATTTTAACTGTATGCCTAATTATTCTGTATCGTTAACAGACCCATTATTCCTAAACTCATTAATCCTAGACATTCATCTGCAAGGTGATGAGTTTGAAAGATTCACCGAACAAGTAGCGGTTATGTACAAAATGTACTTTAAGTTAATGAATTCTCATATGAACCCAAAGTTCAAAATAATAAACTCCCCTGCTCAAGAGGAAAGTGTCCTACTTCAGATTGAAGCAGAACAGTCAAAGACCTTTGTTCCCAAAAGATTAAAATGGAATGAGATTACAATTCCAGAGAAATTTAAGATAGAAAACCCTCAAACTTCAAGAGACATAGAAAGAATGGAGATCTCCGACATAGTAGAAGAGAATGACGGAACAGTATTAATACGATTCAACTCATTAAGGGAAAGACCTTCATCCTCCTATAGGTACACTGAATCTAGCAGAAAATCATGTTCTGATTATTCCTTTCAACAACCTATTAAAGTATTCCATAAATCACCCCTTCCGGAAATGACTCAAGAAAGCTATTCTCCGACATCATCCCAAATTTAAGGAGATTTTAGCGGAGAAATTAATATGATTACCAGTCAAAAACCATTTATTAATAATAATTTCGAATTAATGAAAGACTTTAGGGAAGAATCCGAATATTTCAATTGGTTCTCAGAGTTCGATAGAACTCACCAAGAGATATTAATAAAAGAATGGATCACTGATATGGAAAAATATAAAATTAATTTTAACTTTGAAATCTGGCTAGAACACTATTTAATAAAACAAGGCATTAAAAACCCCTATGATCAATCCCGAATTGATGTTCAAACAAGCATATATAAAAAATGGCAGTTGTCAGATGGGAAAACTGTAACTTCAATTTACCCTCCACTACAATCTATCCAAATTACCACTAATGAAGGACAGATTACAACCTTATATGAAATAGATGTCAATTTGCACCAATGAGCTAATTTAAACCAGACACTTGGTATCATTAGGTGCAAAGCTACATGCAACTTCAGTCACGGCTATTTGAGACAACTATAGTGAGATTGAAGAGTGTCTTACATTTATATAAATTCCAAACAGCACCTTGTACTATATGAGTTTTTGAACATAGGACTTTCTAAAAGAAAAGATTTCCCATTTACCCCCTCCCCCACATATTATTTTGAAATATTATTTTAGCAAGCCATTATATACCTGCACAAGCACAACAGACCCGCTTAAAATAAGAATTTTCAAACTGCCCTCCTCTTCATAAGAAAATGACAGGGACATTTAAGTTAAGGGGGAGGAGGGCCTTTGGGGTGATTCTTATCGAAAGTTGTCAGGGTTGCAATTCCTTGCTAACTTCAAAAACATCTGAAGGGAGTGTTCCCAGGGGTTTTAAACTAAGAAGTCTTTTCTAGAGGGGTGTCATGTGGAAACCCTTGAAATGGTGTTATTTGCAATTTAGCCTATATCTAGCATGAAGCTACCATAATGAAAGGGATTTTAAAAGGGAAATTTTTTTCCATCCCCTTGTTATTCACCCGTGTGGACCCCTTTCTACTCATATTTTTGGTACAGTGTTAGCGAAATGCAGATGGAGCCTACTATGAAATTAGATCCAACCTATATCCCGGTTTACTTGACCAGTTGTACCATATAGAAATAGGGATACTACCCCACTAATATGAAAGAGATAGAAAGAAAGATAGTTATGCTATGGAAATTTTGGAATAATGACAGAGTTTTCAAATCTTTAGTTAATTATCAAAATTCTCTTTTTTATTTCCCCTTCCTTTTTCTTGGAATTTTTTCTTGGTTGCAGAGCAGCTTGAATTCCCTTACCCGTGATATACACACTTGTGTCATTCCGAAAGGATTCGATGCCGAATCCTTATCACTCAATTACAATCCTTCAACATCCGAATGCAAGATCTACTCGTTGAAATTGATTTACATCATTTTAAGCAGCTTAAAACAAAAAATTATGTATTTTGATTACCTTTTGCCCATCCATGAAGTAGTCGCAAAATGGATGGCTGAAATAATGATTTGGTTAGTTTAACGGTGTAGAATATTTGAAATCTAATAAAAATTGGTATGTGAGGGTTTTTAAGTCTTTACATCATGATGAAATGGTCAGATCGAGAATTTGTTTGTCTAAAGACATAGATCTAATCAATATGCTATTTCGGCCGTCCATTTTGCGCCTACTTGATGGATGGGGAAAAAATATTCAAAATACGTGATTTTTAATTTTTAGTTAATGTAGATCAACTGCAACGGATTGGATCTTACATTGAATGTCGTAGGATTGTATTTGAGTGGGAAGGATTCAGCCTCAAATCCTTAAGATGACACACGTCTCTCTCTAGGCTTCTTTTCAAAAGAAAAAAGAAAAGTCCATAGAAACCAAACAACTTATTTCATGTGTAAATAATACTGCTGAAATCTCTGTAATTTTTGAAAAATCAAAATTTGAGTTAGTAAAAAAAAAAATGAAGAATATAAGCTTTTACACCTTGGAATGATGGTCACAAGAATAAGGGGTATGCACCGAAAATGGTTACCTATTAGAGCCTTAATTTATGTACATGATAATAGGTTTGAATACCATGATCAAGCTCAAGTTGCCATGGTAGAAATAGACTTGTCAAATAATTTCTGCATCGTAGCTTTGTGTCCTGAGTTCAATATGGATATCATAGAATTTTGTGATCATTTTAAAATTTCCATAATGACACGAGGATATAACATGAATTTAAAAGCAAAAATCTGTTAATAGCATCCTTGTTTATAAGACGACTAAATAATGATGCTAATCCACGATTCAAACTTCAATTTGAAAAAAAAAACTTGCGCCACTTTGATCTCTAAGTTTACCCAAATGATTATGACCAAAACAGAAAATGCTGATAAATTCAATAACCTAGCATATGGGATATAGAAAATTACAAATAAAAATTTCTGAACCAGAACAATCTCATATCTACAAAAATAGATGAGGCAGAGAATTAATCAGATTTTCTTCTTATAGAGAAAAAACAGCTCCTAATGAAGAAATAGAAGAACTGTCCAAAATGATGATGGCTATAGAAATTGTAACAAAAGATGAGTTAGCTGAAATAAATTTTGAACAACTTTAAACTAACACCATTGATCCAGGCATCTATCATCAGGCACTCTATGAGTATCTACATAATGATATAGGATCACACTCAATTATGTGTAAAAAAAAAGTGCAAAAATACTTTCCTAATAAATTTTTTATCAAAGAAGGAAATTCATCTCAAGTCACCTAAAGCGGAGTTTGAAGATAAAAATGAAAAAAATAAACATTGAACCGTCGGTTCCTGATATTCCACCAATGCCTCCATCAGGAAACTCTTACCAAGAAAGAGCGGGAAAAAAATAGAGCAGATCCAGAGTTTGACCTTTTAGGGAAAGGCCCTTCAAATCCGCTTCCTAAAGACTTGAATGTCAGGATAAAATCGATTAATCGCTATGGAACAATGTTAAACCTGGACTTAGTTAAAGTTCATGATTGGAGGATCATTGATGATTGGGCCAATGATTTAATAAGATCCAATCTTATAGCTGAATAGAGATGCCTACTCCATCGAACAATGATGGGAACTATATGAAACAATGATTGAAGGATCTGTTAGGTTATGGTTTAACACTCTAAAATACGCTGCTCCTCAACTCATTCAACAATATCAAAATTCAAAAGATCCCTACCAAATTATCAAAATGATTTAAAGAATTTTGGTTAGGATATGATCCAAACAGTGGAACAAACATTCTTCAAAAGAAAGCAGCAATACAACTTGAACATCTTGCTCTATGTGACTATTCATATATTAATGAATTTTACAAAACTTTAATATTCTAATCATGAAAGTAGGGTTAGGAACAAATGTACCAGTAATGAATAGAATGTTCACTAAACTACCTGGAAAAGCTGGAGAATCTATCTATACCTAATGGTTTAATAGTTCTAACACTAACACAACTTCATGGAGAGTTAGAGTTCACTTTATTCTTGAACAGCTAGAAGAACTATGTTGAAAACAAAAGCTGTCAAAACAAGTAAATGAATTATGAAACTCTAAAAGCTTCAGTATGCAATAAAATTCCCAATGTACGACAATATGGATGCAACAGAAATAAAAGAAAAAAAACCTTTCCAAAGAAACTAGTTAAAAGGAGGCCAAAGAAAACATTTAAAAGAAATATCACAATTGGACTGGTTAAAAAAAAGATTTTTCAGAAACCAGTCAAAACAATGAGACAGGAAAAGAAAAAGTAAAACAGTGCAAATGCTTCATCTGTGACAGCCTGGATCATTTAGCAAACAAATGTCTAAAAAGAGATGCTAATATAAACGACGTGGTAAAAATATTAGAAAAACATGGAGAACTAAATGACTGGGAAAACATAGACTAAGAAATCTCTGATTTATCCTCAGACGAAAGCATTTATGATATAGAAGCTGCACAGATACTTATTCAGATTTCAGTGATTTTTGTGAACTAAACATGATGTTTTTGGTACCTACCAAAAAGAAGATATTTCTAAATGCACCTTTAGGAAACTCTTCAAAAAGTAGACAATTTCAGAAATTGTTCATTATGTATCTAACTAAAACATGTTATATTTGTGATCAAAGCTGTAAATTTTTAGGATCATATTGATTAGAAGAAACTTGCTATAAACATCTCTGTGACAATTGTTATCATGAAAAAACAAAATAAAACCTTTATCTCATTATATTTCAGACATTGAAAGCGATTACCCAGTTCTTGAAGAAAATGTAAAAGAAATTAAAAACATTAAAAAGTTGAAAGATTCGGTCCCGCTTCATAGTTCCTCTTAGAGAACCAAACCGTATCAGATGTGACCTTCATGGTGTTGATTATTATGAAATCAAGCCAAATGAATGTGAAAAAAAGCACTGGACTAGCAATAGAGTTACCCCTGGACACTAGGAAGAATAGTTGCAAGACCATCAATGGTTAAGAATAACCAAATTGATATCAAAGCAGGAGTCATCGATCCAGGATATAAAGGAGAAATAAAAGTTTTCCTCTATAATTTTGGTGATAAAACTTTTGAAGTAGATATATATGATAAAATTGCACAGTTAATTGTTGAAAAAGTTGAACAAGTAGATATTGGAGAAATTTCAGAATTCAGCACTAACAACACCAATGACAAACACATATGACTTGTGCATTAAGAAACCAATACAGTAATGCCCATTTCCTCATAATTAATTACTATAGAGGTAGAAATAGAGTTTAATCTTCGCAAACTCTTTCTGCAATGCTCGATAATGGAGCCACATATACACATATCAATAGTGCCCTTGTCTCTACAAACTCCCACACAATACTAACCCGCATCATTAAGACAATTGGCTTCAATGGAAGTATCACCAATTTCACACAAAGTCAAACTAATAATGATGTAAATAGGTAGTCTCAGGACAAATCTTCCTCATACACTAATTAATCCCATCGATCTTCCTACATCCTATGATATGATTCTTGGCATTAATTTTGTTCGGAGCATTCGCGGAGGCCTAACCATTATGTGTTCTGGCCTCATGATCCATAAACAAATCATCACTGTTCCATTAACGATCCTTATCTTATCTCAGAGTGTGCTGGGAATCGTGGTGGTCCCCTCAATAATCAAAAAAACAATTTCATTTAATGGAAAAATACAAAAATATTTTTAACAGCACAATCTACTGATTTAATCCATGATGAAATTGAAGAATCCTTGGAAGATTAACTAGAACTCATGCTTAACATCCATAAAGAACCTTTCATATGGATAAATAACAATTCTGAAGCAAAAAATATTTATGATTTAATGCAGATAGCTGAAACTACAAGCATCATTGGAATTGATCCAATGAATTTTGAGGTGGAATTGATCCAATGAAATTTTGGGAAAGAAACAAGATTCTTGCACATTTAACTATTGCTAACAAGGATTATAAAATTAGGACATCTGAGCCCAAATACTCTCTTAAAGATATCAAAGAGTTTAAAATTCAAATTAATGAAATGTTATCTCAGAAATTAATTTCAAACTCTTATAGTCCTCATCGATCGACAACATTCATGGTAAGAAGCAGAGTAGAACAAATAAGGGGAAAAGGCTCGTCATCAATTACAAAAGTTTAAATGACAATACGATTGATGATGGATACAAAATCCTCAATAAATATATGTTGTTAAACCAATCCAAAACATCACATGGTTCTCAAAGTTCGACTGCAAGTCAGGATTTTGATAAATAACGATGTGCGATTGCTGCAAAAATTGGACATCATTCACATGTCTTTTAGGATATTATGAAGAATGTTATACCCTTTCAGGCTGAAAACAACACATCAGATGTTTCAACGAAAGATGGATTCATTCCTCTGTAAGTATAATGATTTTTATATAGCTTATATTGATGATATTCTAGTCTTTTTAAAAACAGAATTAAACATAGAAAACATTTAGAGTTAATATTTAATTCTTTTATTGATAATGGTATAATTATTTCTGTCAAGAAACTTTTTTTGGAAAAACAGGATATAGAATTTTTAGGGTAATATATTAAAAGTGGTACTATTTAGTTGCAACCTCATATATCTTATAAGATTTTACTTTTTTCTGATTGACAAGAAATCTTCAAAGGATTACAATCATTTTATGCTTAATTATGTCAGATCATATATTCAAATCTTTCTTCTCTAATTTTCCCTTTAACCAGCAAAATAACCAAAAGTGGGAGAACATTTTATAATCAAGGAGATAAAAGCTTGTGCAAAAATTAAAGAAATTGTAAAAACCTTCCACTGTTGGATTTACCAAACGAAAATGAATATAAAATTGTGAAAACATATGCTAATTTGACAGGATGGGGAGCAATACTCATAAGCAAAATTGATAAATACGCTTCCAAAAGTACTGAAAAGATTTGTCGCTACGACTCAGGTATGTTCCTTGAATCTCATAGAAATCTTTTAAGTTTAGATCTTGAAATAATAGCAATTTATGTGATTTTAGAAAAATTTCAGATATATCTAAATCAAGAAGAGTTTACAATTAGAACTGACTGTCTTAATTTTGTAAATTTTATAATAAAAGTAAAAAAATACATTATCTACAAAAAGTTGGATAAACTTTGAAAATGTGCTAATCAACAATGGCTTCAAACCCATTTTTGAACACATAAACGGAGAACAAAACCCTTGGCTGATTGGTTAAGCAGATCTTAAATTAATACTGATATTTTTTATTTTTTATTTTGCAGATGGCTTTCAAAACACCGATCAATCTTACGGATGATCAAAGAAAAATAATAGATAAGCTTTTAAAAGTAGAAACAACTCTTCATGTTTCATTGCAAATCTACACCAACTATGCATCTGTTTGATTCTTTAAATAAAAAGAATCTACTTTGTTATTCTCAAAAAATCTTCCCATAATCTCTCATTCCTTTAGAAATTCTTATAGAATCTGTCTTTTCAAAAGAAACCATCACCCAAAAATATAATAAAATTTCTTAAGAGTTAAATAATCTCAAATAGGATATAAAGCGGAATCCTATCCGCCCCAAAGCTCAACATTTATATTAAGGAAACCTCAACATTTCAATTAAAGAGAAATCACTTTAATTTTTTTTACGAAAATATCTTAAAAATTTGTTCAAAATCTTCCCCCAAAACTATGCAATAGAATTTTAGAAGAAGCCATATCAGGACCCATAAAGTGGTTTATTGATTTTCAGAACTTCTTAAGTTTTAGAGATGATGTATCCCACAAAAAAGGCATCTACAAATTCAATATCTAGATGAAAACTTTTGAAAACTTTATTTTTTAAAATAAAGAAATCACTTTAGCCTTTTTTTTGATAATGGTCTCATAACTCTCCTCGTCATAAATCTCCTTGTCATACAAAAGGATGATTTTGAAAAACTTTTTAAAGAAAATCTTCCATCAAAACTTTGCAAAATGATGCATAGTATTTTAAGCAAAGTCGTGAACGAAGCATTGTTAAAATGCAAATCAACTATTCCAGAATGGGTTGATGAAGAAAGTAGACTTCTTTGTCTATTCTAGGATATTAATCTCCTATGCAGTACAAATTGAAGATATAACTAAAGGATACACAATCTCTAATGAAAATGATATTATCTTTAATAAAGCTCTCCTAATTTCAGACATAGAAATTGAAGGTTCAGAATTTGCTTCTGCTGAACTTATATGTCAAACCCAACTTTATGAAATTTTCTGTGAAGGATTTGATCGCCAGCTATAATCGAATTGAGAGAAGATTGTATGCTTAGTTATTAAGAAGATTTAGAAGGAATAAGAAATGGACGACATAGTCAACAATTGGAGGGATGACTTAGGCGATGTGGAAAGACAACATCAAGAACATTATGGAAGGATTAACGTAAGTGCTGACGTGTTTTCACTATCATTTTCTTCACTTAGAAGAAAAGTATTAAAACACATGGCTAGATTCCCTTCACTCACTATCATTTTATAAAAAAGTGAGCCGAGGAATCTATTCACATGCTAAAGTCTATAATTACCAGTAAAACAAATTCTATTTGAAGTCCGTGAGCGCCTATAAATAGAAGGGCAATCCCCTAATAGAGGCATTAGAAAAAAAACTCTCTAAAAACAAAGAAAAGGCGAGAGGATGAGACCTGAGTAAGATCTTTTTGAGGCAAAAAGAAGTCTAGAGTTTGTGCAAAAGAAGTCTTAATTAAGGTATGAGAGTATTGCTTGTATCAGATATCGTTAATATATCAGTAATTTAAGTATGTGCTATTATTTTATATTTTTGCTTTATGATCTCTCTTTAAAACCCATACGATTTTAGAAATAGGTTATAGCCTGTTTAGTCAATGGATCGGTATCTTAGGTTGTGAAATCTTTTGTTCGCTACCATCTTTTTTAGGTTTGGAGTAGAATTTGTAGACAGATTTTTATAATCAGTTGCATATTATAATTCTAATACATTAGCAATATCAATACTTCATACTACTCTAATCTTCATCAGTTACTCTTTAATACACTCTTATCCCTGAAGCCTATTGTTAAATTTTCATCACTCTGTTATATATTATGATTGCGTATTTAATTGTTAGTTTAGGTTTAGTTTAAATTTGGTTTAGTTTAAATTTGATTTAGTTTTAAAAATATTACTTTCATTGAAGCCATTTGTCTTAATGATGCGGGATAGTGCTGTGTGGTAGTTTGTAGGGATAAGGGCACTATTGATATGTGTATTTGTGGCTCCGGTATCGATCATTGCGGAAAGAGTTTGCGAAGGATTAAACTTATTTCTACCTCTACAGTAATTAATTCTGAGGCAATGGGCATTACCTTATTGGTTTCATGTCCAAGTTCTACTATCATTTGTATGTGTTTGTCTTTGGTGTTGTTAGTGCCGAATTCTAAAATTTCTTCGATATCTATTTGTTCAGCTTTTTCAATAATTAACCGTGCAAGTTTACCATATATATCTACTTTAAAAGTTTTATCACCAAAATTATGAAGGAAAAATTTTGTTTCTCATTTATATCTTGGATCGATGACTTATGCTTTGATATCAATTTGGTTATTCTTAACCATTGATGGTCTTGCAGCTATTCTTCCATAGTGTTTAGGGTAACTCTATTGCTAGTCCAATGCTTATTCCTTTACATTCATTTGTTTTGAGTTCATAATAATCAACACTATGAATATCACATTCTATACGGTTTGGTTCTCTAGGAGGAACTATTGACGTGGGACCTAATCTTTTGACGTTTAATGTTTTAATGTTTTTAATATTTTTTTTACATTTTCTTCAAGAAAAGGGTCATCGCTTTCAATGTCAGAAATATAATGTGATAAAGGTTTTATTTTTGTTTTTTCATGATAACAATTTTCGGAGAGATGTTTATAGAAGGTTTCTTCTAATTTATATGATCTTAAAAATTTGCAGCTTTGATTACAAATGTAACATATTTCAGTTAGATTGTTACATAATGAACAATTTCTGAAATTGTCTACCTTTTAAAGAGTATTGCTAAAGGTGCATTTAGAAATATCTTATTTTTTGGTAGGTACCGAAAACATCATGTTTATTTTACCAAAATCACTGAAATCTGAATCAGTTTCTATGCAGCTATCTATATCATAAATGCTTTCTTCTGAGGATAAGTCAGAGATTTCGTTGTCTATGTTTTCCCATTCATTTAGTTCTCCATTTTTTCCTAATATTTTTACCATATGGTTTGTATTAGCATCTCTTTGGACATTTGTTTGCTAAATGATCTAGGCTATCACAAATGAAGCATTTGCACTGTTTTACTTTTTCTTAGTGTTTTTGTTGACTGGTTTTTGTTTTGCTTGTCAAAATCCTAGTTTCCTATTTCTTTAATTTGAAGGTGATTGCGATCCTCTCGTATTATATCACTTTGTTTACAGATTTAAGCTAAACCAGATTTAAACTAAACCTAAACTATCGATTATGCGCGATCAGAATATATTACAGAGAGTGATGAAAATTTAACAATAGATTTTAGAGATAAGAGTGTACTAAAGAGTAACTGATGAAGATTGGAGTAATATGAAGTATTAATATTGCTAATGTATAAGAATTGTCAGATGCAACTGATTATAAAAATCTTTATCTATAAATTCTACTCCAAACCTAAAAAAGATGATAACGAATAAAAAGTTTCACGCCCTAAGATGCTGATCCTTTGGCTACACAGGCTATAAACTAGTTCTAAAACCGTCTGGGTTTTAAAGAGATATCATAAAGCAAAGATATATAATAACAACAGATGCTTAAATTACTAATATATTAACGATATCTGATACAATCAATACTCACATAACTTAATTAAGGTTTATTTTGTACAAACTCTAAATTTTTTTGCCTTAGAGATCTTACTCAGGTCTCATGTTCTCGCATTTTCTTTGTTTTTTAGAATGTTATTTTTTTCTAATGCCTATTTATTAGTGGACTATTCTATTTATAAACGCTCACGGACTTTAAATACAATTTATTTTACTGGTACATTATAGGCTTTTGAACGTGATTAGATTCCTCAGTTTTTTCACTTTTTTAATAAAGTGATAGTGAGTGAAGGTAATCTAGCCATGTGTTTTAATGCGTTTCTTCTGGGTGAAGGAAACGATAGTGGAAAATACGCCAGCGGCTCAGCGCTTACGTCAGATTCTTCCTTCCATAATGTTCTCGAAGTTACGTCTTTCCACGTCGTCTAAGTTATCCCACCAATTATTGACTGTCATTCATTTCTTGTTCCTTCTAAATCTCATTGATAATGAATCATTCATTCTTCTGTTCATTCGATTGTATATGTCAGCCGAATCCTTCTATTATAGAAAATTTCATAAAGTTGGGTTTGACATATAAGTTCAGAAGAAGCAAATTCTGGACCCTTAATTTTCATTTTTATAATCAGGAGAGCTTTACTAAAGGCAATGCCATTTTCATTGGAGATTGGATATTCTTTAGTTGTATCTTGAGATTAATATGTTAGAGTAAACAAGAAGTCTATTTCCTTCATCAACCCATTCTGAAAAGTTGATTTGAATTTTAATCAGGCTTCATTCATGACATTGTTTAAGGGCCTGTTTGTTTCGTTGCAAAACGTCGCAAGTCGTAAGTCGTAAAATGAGAATGGAAAAAGTGAACTGTAGGAGAGAAAATATATTGTGTTTTACGGTGTTTGGTTGATAAAGTGAAGGGTAAATGGAAAAATATATTGTATTTTACGGTGTTTGGTTGATAAAGTGAAAGTGTAAATGGTATTGTATATTGTGTTTTACGCTGTTTGGTTGGTAATGTAAAAGTGTAAGTGGAAAAGTTGACCACAAAATTAACTGTAGCAGTGATTTAAATATTATAAATATTATTAAATTAAATCCACTATTGTAAATTAAATTGTATTAATAAATTTGAGATAAAAAATTAATAATCTTAATATTTTATTTATAACAATTATATTAATAAAATATTAGTATAAATAGTAAAATATTACTAAAATATTAACTAAATAAATAATATAATATTTTAAGAAAATCTAAAGAACATTAATAAAATTTTAAGAATATACTAATTAAATATAAATATTAAAAAATCTTACAAAAATAATAAAATATAGTTATAATATTATAATATTAAAAATACTTGAAAATTATTATGATATGAATTTTATTATAATATTATTGTAATATTATAGAAATATAAAATTAATAGAGTAAAATATAATTATAATTTAATAATAAATTATCATTATAGTATTATTATACTGAATTATTATTACAATATTAACATAATAAAATATTAATATAATAATAAAATATATTATGATATTAATAAAGTAATTTTTTATATTAAAAAATAAATAATTAAATATATAGTAAAGTATAATATTATTATATTAATAAAATATCAACTCTAAATAAAATAATAAAAAGTGGAATAAGTATTAATAAAATATTAAATTAAAATAGTAAATATTAAATATTAAAACAATATTAAAAACAATTAAAAAATTAAAGATTAAAAATATAAAATAATTAAATAATTAAATAAGAAATTGAACACTATTTAAAATATTAAATATTTAATAATATTAAATTATATATTGATTATTAAGTAACTGTTTTGAACTGTAAGGGTACTACAAGTGAGAGTTACATGACCACAAAATTAACTGTAGCAACTGCAACTCTGCAAGTGAGAAAATATGAGTGTTAAAGTGAGATTTACATGACCACAAATTTAATTGTAGCAACTGCAAGTGGGAAAAGAAGAGTTGCATTTTGTAACTTGTTTTTTCAGTGAAACAAACAACGGAAAATGGAAAAGAAGTTTTACGACTTGCGTTTTGCGGCGAAACAAACACACCCTAAATGCTATGCATAAATTTGCAAAGTTTGATTGAAGATTTTCTTTAAAAAGTTTTTAAAGATCATCCTTTTGTATGACGAGGAGATTTATGAGACTATTTAAAAAAGAAAGGCTAGAGTGATTTCTTTATTTTGAAAAATAAAGTTTTCAAAAGTTCTTATCCAGATATTGAATTTGTATTTACCTTTTATATGAGACACATCATCTCTAGAACTTAAGAAGTTGTGAAAATCAATGAACCACTTTACTTCATGGGGTCCTGATATGGCTTCTTTTAAAATTCTATTGTTTAGTTCTGGGGGAAGATTTTGAACAGATTTTTAAGATATTTTCGTAAATAAAAATTTAAAGCGATTTTTCTTTGATTGAAATGTTGAGATTTGAGGGAGATATGATTCCGCTTTATATCCTTTTTGAGGTTATTTAACTCTTGAGAAATTTTATTATATTTTTGGGTGATGGTTTCTTTTGAAAAGGCGGATTCTATAAGAATTTCTGAAGGACTGAGAGATTGGGGGAAAGATTTTTTTGAGGATGATGAAGTAGCTTCTTTTTTATTTAAAGAATCAAATAGACAACATAGTTGGTGTAGATTTGCAATGAAACCTGCAGGGTTGTTTCTATTTTTTAAAAGCTTATCTGTTATTTTTCTTCGATTATCCGTAAGATTGACCAGTGTTTTGAAAGCCATCTGCAAAATAAAAAAATAAAAAATATCAGTATTAATTTAAGATCCTCTTAACCAATCAGCCAAGGTGTTTTGTTCTTCATTTGTGTTCAAAAATGTTTAGCACATATTTTTATCCACTTTTTGTAGATATTGCATTTCTTTTACTTTTATTATAGAATTTTACAATATTAAGATAGTCAGTTCTAATTGTAAACTCTTCTTAATTTAAATATATTTGAAATTTTTCTGAAGTCATATAAATTGCCATTATTTCAAGATCTAAGCTTGAAAGATTTCGATGAGATTCAAGAAACATATGTGAGTCGTAGCGACAAATCTTTACTTTTAAAAATATATTTATCAATTTTGCTTATGAGTAACTGCTCCTCATCCTGTCACACTAGCATCTGTTTCAAAATTTTGTATTCATTTTCTTTTGGTAAATCCAACAGTGGAAGGCTTTTTTACAATTTCTTTAATTTTTTGCATAAGCTTTTTATCTTGATTATAAAATTTTCTCCCACTTTTGGTTAGTTTGCTGGTTAAAGGGAAAATTAGAGAAGATAGATTTGGAATATATGATCTGACATAATTAAGCAAGCCTAGAAATGATCGTAATCCTTTGGGACTTCTGGTTCATTAGAAAAAAAAGTAGAAACTTTTGGGATATATGAATAGTGCCACCTTTAACATATTTCCCTAAAATTCTATATCTTGTTTTTCCAAAAAGTTTTTTTGCAAAAATAATTATACCATTATCAATAAAAAAAGTTAAATATTAACTCTGAATGTTTTCTATGTTCAAATCTGTTTTAGAAAAGACTAGAATATCATCAAGATAAGCTATACAAAAATCATTATACTTGCAGAGGAATGAATTCATTTTTCGTTGAAACATCTGGTACTGTTTTCAGCCCGAAGGACATAACATTCTATTCATAATGTCCTAAAAGACAATGAATGTTGTCCAATTTTTGCAGCAATCACACATTTTTATTTATTAAAATTTTGACTTGCAGTCGAACTTTGAGAACCATGTGGTGTTTTAGATTTTGTTTAACAACATATTTTTACTGGGAATTTTGTATCCATAATCAATATATTGTCATTTAAATTATTGTAATTGATGACGAGCCTTGCTTTTTCTCTTATTTATTCTGTTCTGTTTCTTACCATGAATGTTACCGATTGATGATGACTATTGGAGTTTGAAATTTGTTTCTGAGATAAGAGTTCATTGATTTGAATTTTGATCTCTTTGATATCTTCAAAAGAGTATTTGGGCTCAGATGTCCTAATTTTATACTCTTTATTAGCAATAGTTAAATGTGCAAGAATCTTGTTTCTTTCCCAAAATTTCATTGTATCAGTTCTAATGATGCTTGTAATTTCAGCTATCTGCATTAAATCATCAATATTTTTGCTTCAGAATTGTTATTTATCCATGTGATCGGTTCTTTATGAATGTTAAGCATGAGTTCTGGCCAATCTTCTAAGTATTCTTCAATTTCATCATGGATCAAATCAGTAGATTATGGTGTTAAAAATGTTTTTTATTTTCTTTCCATTGAATGAGATTGGTTTTTTGATTATTGAGGGACCACCACGATTCCCGACACACTCTGAGATGAGATAAGGATCGTTAATGGGAACAATGACGATTTGTTTATGAATCATGAGGCCAGAGGGCATAATGTTTAGACCTCTACAAATGCTTCAGACAAAATTAATGCCAAGAATCATGTCATAGGATGTAGGAAGATCGATGAGTTTAATTAGTTTAAGAGGAAGATTTGTCCTGAGGCTACCTATTCGCATCATTATTCGTTTGACTTTATGAGACAGAGATATACTTGTGTCATTCCGGAAGGATTCGAGGTCGAATCCTTCCCACTCAAATACAATCCTATGGCATCCGAATGAAAGATCCATTCCGCTGAAGTTGATCTACATTATTTCAAGCACTAAAAATCAAAAATCATGTATTTTGAATACTTTTTGCCAATTCATCAAATAGGCACAAAATAAACGGCCGAAATAGTGAGTTGGTTAGTTTAACGGTATAGAATATTTGAAATCTAGCAAAAATTGGTGTATGAGGGTTTTGAAGTGTTTAGATCATGATGAAATTGTCGGATCGAGAATTTGTAAAAGACGTAGATCTAAGCAATATGCTATTTTTGGCCGTTCATTATTATCCTACTTGATGAATGAGCAAAAAGTATTCAAAAATACATGATTTTTTATGTTTAGTTAATTGAAATAATGTAGATCAACTTCATCAGAATGGATCTTGCATTCGGATGTCGTAGGGTTGGATTTGAGTGGCCTTGAATCCTTCCGGAATGACACAAGTCTCTCTCTCTATATATGTATAAATATGTATGTATGTATACATACGTGTGTGTGTGTATCACTTTAAAACTTTCTCATTGTTTGTCTATATTTCCTCCTCTCTTTGTTGTTGTAGTGGTAGTAGTTATTGTTGTTTGTGTTTTGTGGTCGCTCTTCTCCTTTAACTTTTTTAAATCTCTATCTCATTATCTCCCCTTCGCGTGTACATGTGTGAGAGATAACTGGTGTTTGTCTTGATGTTTTATAGTTGTGGACATCATCACCATCCATTTGAATGATACATTTTGCTGGTATACTGTTCTTGTTCCTGCCACTTTGCGCAAATCACTATTACAATGCACAGCCCCCTTGTACAATTTACATCATTCCAGGACCATTGGAGTTTTTTGAGATTGAATATAAATGAAAAAGTCTTCTAATGATTAAATGTTCTCCTCTGTATGCTCTTACCTCTTTGTTTGTTCCCATATCTTTTTTAATCCATTAACGGTCTGAAATTTATTATGTCAATCACATGATTAACTAGGGTGTTTCGTCACAATCCATTAACGGTTTCACATATTTTTCTAATTTTTTAAACCACAAGACATTTCTCTTCAAGTCGCACATGCGTTTGCTTGCGAGGATGATAAGGTGGCTTTCTCGATGCACATGCTAATATGAATTCTTGTCATCTACCTCTCTGAGACCTTATCTCTACAGCTCCCTTGTTTATTTTCAAGGTTTGCCATGATTACTAAGTTAATTGTTAGATGATGTGCACACTATTTGTAAACTTACCTGATTCTGCTTATATCATCTTGATAATCATATTATGAACAAAAATAACTGTAGAATAAATGCTGCATACCATCCAACACTGTACATGTCAGAGAAAGAAAAAGAAAAAAAAAATGGTTAGCATTTATTGGTATTTATACCTTGGTATCTTTTTGGTCATGCAATCCAGAACATTTTTCAGTAAATGAGATGGTTTCTCATTTCTTGTCCAGGCTGATCCAGAGCTAGAGGCCATTAGGCAAAGAAGAATGCAAGAGTTGATGGCACAACAGGGCATGGTAACATTACTGTTGACAGAGCTAATGGACCCTATAAGTTCATTATTTTGTATCTGTAACGAACTCTGATGCATCTTGTTTTTGAGTCAGGGCAATCAACAAAATGGAGAGCAGCAGAAAGCACAAGAAGATGCTAAAAGGTACAAATGTATTCTGATATATACAGTTGGCTTTTCTGATTATAGTGTTTAGTGTTTATCTTATTAGTTAAATCATTCTGTACCATTTTGTCATCGTTTTAGTCCTCTAATTACTTTTTTTTTTTTTGATATTTTAGTCTTGAGTTGGATTCCCATAAATAATAATCATTATGGCATATTTGATTCAGGGAAGCAGAAGATCGGAGACAACTAATGCTTAGTCAAATTTTGTCTGCTCAAGCTAGAGAAAGGCGTAAGTTCTCGAACCAAAACTCAGATGTGTATACGTATTGTTATTGTAATATAGAATTGCGTCATATATTGCACAATCCTTCCTTGTCATGAATTGTCCGCGGCTCTGAGCCTTTGTGTTGGGGAAGAGGGGGGGGGGGGGGGGGTGATGGCCCCCACTAAATTCCGGAAATTTCTACATATATAAATATTATATACTATTATGCTTCTATTCTTAATCAGACAATTTCTTATTAATTAGTAATTATTGCATTCTACTTTGAAGTAATGCCTTTGTATAATGAATGAAAGTTTATATAAATGACTAGTTGACAACTATCCCCTTGAAATTAGAAATGATTGACAAAATGTACTTTTGGAAAGTAAATGATATTAAATAGCATCTAAAAATGACATAATGAATTGTTTCATATTACCTCTAGTTTGATATATAAACACCAACACCTTTTTTAATTTTATAATAGTTCAGTATGGTCATATTTGATATGCATTTTTCATTTTTCATTTAAAAACAATTAATTTTTTGTATACTTTCAAATTGAAAAGAATGAATTTATAATGTTTTTAGAATTTGTAAACATTTATATATACCAACTATTCTACTTATTTATATAAATATAGCAATATTTTTTTTGTGATAGTTAATAGTATACTATTGCCCCCTCCCCTGCAAACCACCAAAAAAAAAAAAAAATCCTGGGTCTGCCCCTGCTTCTGTCCATAAATGAGTCACACTAGAAAGCATGCAAACTAGACGGTAATATAAACACATAAGATTTTCTATTATAGGAAAAACCCATACAAAAGACTTAGGGCGTGTTTGTTTCGCCGCAAAACGCCGCAAGACGTAAGTCGTAAAATGAGAATGGAAATGTGAACTGTAGCAGGGAAAATATATTGTGTTTTACGGTGTTTGGTTGATAAAGTGAAAGTGTAAACGAGAAAGTATATTGTGTTTTACGGTGTTTGGTTGGTAGCGTAAAAGTGTAAGTGAAAAAGTTGGCCACAAAATTAACTGTGGCAGTGATTTAAATATTATAAATACTATTAAATTAAATCTACTATTGCAAATTAAATTGTATTAATAAATTTGAGATAAAATATTAATAATCTTAATATTTTATTTATAACAATAATATTAATAAAATATTAGTATAATTACTAAAATATTAACTAAATAAATAATATAAAATTTTAAGGAAATCTAAAGAACATTAATAAAATTTTAAGAATACTAATAAAACATAAATATTAAAAATCTTAAGAAAAATAATAAAATACAGTTATAATATTATAATATTAAAAATACTTGAAAAATATTATAATATTAAAATTTATTATAATATTATTGTAATATTATAAATATATAAAATTAATAAAGTAAAATATAATTATAATTTAATAATAAATTATTATTATTATATTATTATAATATTATTATTACAATATTAACATAATAAAATATTAATATAATAATAAAGTACATTTTAATATTAATAAAGTAATTATTTATATTAAAAATATATAATTAAATATATAGTTATTTTATATTAAATTATAATATTGTTATATTGATAACATATTTACTAAATAAAATAATAAAAAATTGGTATAAGTATTAATAAAATAATAAAGTATTAAATAACAATATTAAATAAAAATATTAAATTAAATTAGTAAAATATTAAATATTAAAACAATATTAAAAATAATAAAAAAACTAAAGATTAAAAATATAAAATAATTAAATAATTAGATAAAAAATTGAACACTATTAAAAATATTAAATATTTATTAATATTAAATTATATATTGATTATCAAGTAACTGCTTTGAACTTCAAGTGTATTACAAGTGGGATAGAATTACATTTTGCAACTTGTTTTTTAGCGAAACAAACAACGAAAAATGGAAAAGAAGTTTTACGACTTACGATTTGCGGGGTTTTGCGGCGAAACAAACAGGCCCTTAGTTTAAGACATGGTCCATCAGACATGAGGTTTTGTCGTCTATGTCTTGCCAAATTGCCTAGATTTACTGTGCCCTAGACTTGTTTGTTAGCTGAATCAATTTTGCTGCATAAAGTAACTTACTCAGGATACCCATATTGCGAAGATAAAATAGCTGTAAAAGGTACCTGTGAAATTAGTGAGAAGTTTTAAAGAAATTGTCAATAAATTTTAGATATATAAAAAAGTAAATTCTTATTAATATGCTAGATTAATTCGTACTTTTCTGATGGGTATTATTGGTTATTATGTGCATGATCAGGTGGACTTCAGATCAGATTCTACTTATTGGATTTGCATTCGCTTCAGATCTAAGATTGAATTTCTAGCAAATATTCCAAATTAGTTGTTTTTCTAAAGTACTTTCCTCATCATCTAGATAGAATTGAGCTTTGCTTTAGATATAACCTTATACCACAGGCAAAATGATTCTAAAATGACAAAAAGAAGGATTATTGTGATAAGACGAGCATGTTTATCTGTTAACACAGGTGAACTGAGTTTTGGAAGGCTATTATGGAGATTCCCGGTAGGTACCACCCAAAAAATCTCCGCCCATCTTGTAGATCACCTAGAGGGGGGGGGGGTGAATAAGTGATGTGCTAATCAAATGCCAAACAATGCGGACTTAAAAACTTATTATGCAAACTAAAACTATCACACAACGTATAACCAAAGAGTGAAGCCGAATTCCTTATGAAGGGCTCTGAACTTCTCCTCAAGATTCCTCTAGAGTAAGAGTTGAGGTGCTTTAGCTCTCTTGGTCCAATACGAGTGTGAGCACATACATAATATCATGCATGTAAAGATAGACAAGAAATTAGAGCATGCAAGATATCAAATAATCTCAAGCATGTATATCTATGGAGCATAAGCAATATCAAGCATGTAATAGCATGTAATAGATGGGCATAAATATAATAAGCATGCAAGATAGAACAAGTGAGTTGAGAGAGAGATAAGCAATCGCAAACACGAGAGATTTGTTTCGAGGTTCAAGCCACCTGCTTTACGTCCCCGCCTTCACCGTAATGAAGGATTTCTCCTAAAAACGATCCCGCAAGATTACTCGGTGCCGCAACACCTACAACGAGCTCCCTCAAGAACTCATTACCTACTTGTTCCCGCAAGAGCAACACACAACGCGAACCCTCAAGCTCGCGAGGCTGCAACCTCCAACTTCTCAATACAAGGTAGAACACTTTGTGATCACTTCTCTTGATCACAAACAAACACTCACATACAAGGGTCCTGTAGGATAGGTTTAATAATGAAAGGCTCAAGCTTGTGTGAGAAAACTAGATAGATTTGAAAGTGAAAAACTCAAGAAAAAGCTTTTGAAAACTTGTTGAGAAAACTTTGTTGAAGATAGAAAAAACCAGCTCTAAAAACTTCTCAAAATCTTAGTGAAAAACTGGTCAAAAACCCATATATAGCCCAGAAAAAACTAGCCGTTGGGCTCTGAAAACTGGCCAGATTGGCCTGTCGGTCGACCGACCAACGGTCAAATTTTTGACCATTGGGGTTACCGGTCGACCGTCCGGTCGACTGCACCCAAAAACAGAGAGTAAGACTCTTGGTCGGTCGACCGAGCCAAGCCCAAAAATGGGCTTGAGCCAGTCGGTCGACTGCTAGTTGGGCTCGTGCACATGTGCACGTCGGTCGACTGCAAGCAGCCCAAAAACACATTTTAAACGTCTTTTTAAATACATTTTAAATACCAATAAATCTCCATAAATTTCACAAAAATAAGTTCATGTAAATATAATGTAGCACAAATATGTGTGATAAAAATCAACACATATTACAAACATGTGAACTATTTTTGAGGTAAAGAAATTGAAGCTTAAAACAAAAATGGTATATTTTTCAAAAACCAAATTTCAACATGTAAATCCCATTTTTTTTTCAAAAATTGTATAAATACAAAAACAAGTTATTGAAACACATTTAAAGTATAATTGTATATGGATAGACCCAATACACATAGTAAATGAATATACTTATTTTTGGCAATAAAAACCAAAATAAGTTTTGATAAAAACAAAACTTAAATACATGAACTAGATACATCAAAATAAATTATTTAAGCTATGAAGTATAAATGCATATGGATGAAATCCAATATACATATAAATCATGTAAATTTGTTTTAATGAAATCTATTCATGAAACCGAAAGATGTATTCTTGAAACTTAAAACCAAAACGGTTAAACCAAAAACTAAAACTATTTAACATGAAAGATAATATAAATATTTTGTATGTGTGTGTGTGTTTGAGCTTGAGCAATCAACAACTAATCTATCCTTTACATTTTATCCTAAAATAAAAATCTTAAACATACAAACTTTAAACTCAAGTTTTCTTAAAAATCTTCTCTTGAAAATCTTCTTCTCCATCTCGATTTGATCTAAACTTGATCCATGAGCTAGACTTCTCTTTAAGTACTTGATGCGATCTTGAAGCGCGAGCTCTTGAATCAATATGTGATAGCTTCTAAACTTGATTTAGAATCTTTTGTTGAAGCTTAACACCGACTAAGATCTTGATTGAATATCTGAAACTTAGTAAATACAAGATCATTAGTACTATAACTACATGAGTTAATCATCATCAAAACTAGAGTGATGGGCTTTTGGGCCAACGCAACTGTCCTATGTTTTGGCACATGTGCATCATATACAAGTACAACTATGGGGGAGAGGCGTGGTTGTTGCATACTAGGCAGGTTGGAGGGGAAATGCATAAGATAATTGTATGGGTGTAACATGTGTTACACATGGCAATATACGCAGCATAAGGACCTATGCATGGAGATGAGAGTGAGGCTAGAATGTTGACTTGAATATTGTGTAGTGTGTACAAAGGAAATGCTAATGCCGCATTCAAGCAGAATACCAGAATCCAGCTTGACTGCTAATATGCAACATAGAGTTGCACAGGAGAGTGGAAGTTCTCTAATTGTTGAATCCAACCTGTTCCTGCAAAGATTGCATTGCTGATTTTCACCATCACCATGACTCTTTAGATTCTATCAGTGCAACTCCTCGCAAGAAGATCCTTCTAGACTACTACCACTTCCAGACGGTCATTATATCTTAAAACTCCTCCAGATGGTTATTCCTTAATTTGTCATTTCACATCTGATGTCTGCTTATTTTCCTAGTTGGAGTAACAGATGATCCATGTTCTACAACTGGAGCCATTGGAAGAAAAATTCTGCTATGCATTTATGAATTTGCACTTGCACATGTAAATTGAAAAGAGATAGAACTGTGTCAGGTGTTGCATCATTCTGGTTTTCTCCTATAGCTTATGCCCTGGAGTTGCATGAGATTCACATATTAGAAATGATGAGATACCAAGGAGTAATGCTCCTAGCCTACGTGATTGAACTTGGATTTAATATATGTAAAGGCCGCTCTAAATAGTCGCGGCCACAATTTCTGTCATTTGGTTTGTAAGATCCATGATAGGTTGCTTCTTGCCCATAGTCGCGGCCACAATTTCTGCATCACAGCAGAGGATCCTAAGAGGTTGAAAGCCTAGATGCTCAATCTGAATTATCATGCTTTTGTCTACAAAGTTATACCCATATTGTCTAATTTATAAAAAGAGCCTGGAATTGTTTATAATTGAATACCATAAGGCTCTGTTACCACTGTTCTGATTTTTTTTTCAGTCTATGTACATCTTTTCTATGTGTCATGATCCAAAATTGATATCTAAATGGTTGTTTCAGGCTCTGGTTCTTTATGTGATTGCAATTAATTTTTGCAATGCATTCCATTTCGTAACATCCATCCTTCAAATACATCAAATATAGTTTCTTATGCATATCTACTTTTAGTTTATCCTTTATGCAATGTTCTGTCCTAGTCCAAGTGCTATAACGCGAATGACTCAAGAATTCTGTTCTTGTATATGTCTGCAGTCGCTCGTATTGCATTGGTGAAACCTGACAAGGCCAGAGGTGTGGAGGATGTTATCCTGAGAGCAGCTCAGGTGGGACAAATAGCTGAAAAGGTATAATGTACTGTTCAGATTTCTGTCAACAAGTCAGTTAGCAGGACTCCATTCCAGCCTTGAAGATTCAAATGGAAATGCATGCACAGTTATGTTCTTCTGTTTATTTGTAGGTGTCGGAGGAGAGGCTTATATCAATCCTCGAGCAAATAAACACCCAAACCACCAAACAAACGAAAGTTACAGTAAGCATTGTTCTAAAAGAAATACAGCATATATATGGCTGTTCAATTTGATAAAAGCTGACTCTGCATTGCTCTTCATCGATTTATTTTGATGCATCAATTAACGTTGATTTACCTATCTACTCACAGATCCAGAGGCGCCGAAGTGTGCTTGAGGATGATGACTAAGCAGACAATCTCAGATGATGTTCTGATCCTGATCAGCTTGTGGTGATAAATGATTGTATTGTAAGCATAAACCCAACAGACACATTGCGTGATGAGAGGTTTCTGACCCTGCAGTTGGATTGTACAAATTTGTCTATTGCAGTGTCATGTTTTTCATTATAATTATTCCTACTGAGCTCGGGATCCAAATTTTCATTTGTGTTTGATTTCTTTTATAGTTTGTCTACTATTCACTGAGTGGTTCTTCGATTAATCATCTTATAAGAATCCTAGCTAACCAGTCCTTTATTTGGATGTGATGGAGGTGGCCCTCGTTATTGTGATGAGAATAAAATTTAGATCGCGAGGGAATTTTCTTATTTTACTCGTAGCTTCAAGCTGGCCTTTTCAACATTAACTGTTGTGAGATGAGAGAACATTTCACTTGCTACCACACGAACTGGAAGAGGACCCCAATTTACATACACATGAATGGACTCTTTCAAACTTGAGCGTTTGTTTTGTTTGATGTATTGACATTGTTTTATTCTAGCCGCAGAGCCTGTCATCGAACTCTCTCATCTTGTCACGCAAAATCTTCGACAAGAAGATCACCTCTTCGTACCTGCGAAGTGGCCCTAGGTGTGGTGAAGGTGGTGATGCCCCCATTCAATTGAGCGAAACTCCACACCGTCGTCCTCCTCAGCTTGAGGCACCTCACCCGTGCCCATGCCTCCCTCGCCCATGACGTCCCACTGGCTCATCGCGGCATACCCAGTCGTCAACTGGACATAACTCCCTGCAGTCTCCGGCCTCAGTGCAACAGTCTCCCTTGCCACCACTTCTATGAGACTGCCATGACCATTTGCCCCACAAGCATCAAGAAGTATCCCCGAGACCATTGGCGTTGGGCTTGCTTGGCATTGTCCTAACAAGCCTCGCGGCTTCTTCAACCCTTCCCGCTTTACTCAACAGATCGACAATGCAAGCGCATTGCTCGATCCTAGGCACGATGCCGAGCTCCTGCAAGGATTTAAACACTGCCAGGTCCTGAGAAACAAGCCCAGAGTGAATGCAAGCTGAGAGCACTGCCACGGACATCACATCATTTGGGATCATCCCTGTTCTCAGGAAATCTGTGTACATCTCAACGGCAGCTTTACCTATTCCATGGCTCCCGTACCCTGTGATGATCGCGCTCTATGAAATCAGGTCCTGCTCTGGCATTAAGTCGAAGCATCTCCGGGCTGTCTTCAGATCTCCGCACTTTTGAGACATATCGACGAGAGATGTGTCGAGAGAGATGCACGGCTTCAGCTCGTGTCTGATCACGAAATTGTGAAGCAGCCTTCCATGCAAAAGAGCCCCCAGTGAGGCACAAGATTGTAGAAGGGAGATGATGGTGATAGTGTCCGGTCTTTGGAATGCCAGCCTCATTCTTCTGAAAAGACGGAAGGCCTCTTCCAAATGGCCGTTTTGAGCAAAGCCCGACTCCGCTGCGTTCCATGACACCAAGTGTTAGGTTTTGTGACTGGAATACGTCGTGAAGGTAGACGAAACTTCGTAGATCAAAAAACGAACGTGCACAAGATGCTGTGTACAATACCAGTCAATTAATAATGGGTATAATTTACTAATCACATGGATTAGTCGACTAATACTTTGTATAGTCGACTAGGTTGGTCAACAGAGAGTTGGGGTTCTCGAATCTTGTCAGAGTAGTCGACTAATACATGGTATTAGTCGACTAGTATCTTGGCCTAGTCGACTAATGTCGGGTCTGGTAGTTTTCTTTTCTAGATCTGTTTCCAGATTCGAGTTGAATTTAGGTTTTCTTTATTCTGAGGCGGTGATTATTTGTATTGATGAGGAGGAGAATTCCGAAACGGAACCCCCTAAGACAGAAAAGTCAAAGGAAAGTTTCGCAATTGATGTCGATGTATCAAAGGCATTCAAGCTCAAATTGCATCCTGACACAGAGGGGTGAACTGAAGAAAGTAGGGATGACGGGTCCTTACCTGCTGGAGTGGGACAAGTTCCCTATTCGTCAAAGTTTAAGCCACCTACGTTACACACGTACGATGGCAAGAGCTCGCCAAATTAGCACATCTATTACTTTCAGTCGCAAACCGGCAACGTGATAGATAATGATGTTGTCCTGGCCAGACTATTCAGTGGCACCCTTAAGGTAGTAGCCTTTGATTGGTTTAGGAGCCTTCCCAATGGCTCCATCAATTCTTAGGTTGATCTGAAAATCTGGTTCCTTTCTCAATTTTACGAGGATGACACTGACGTGACCATAGATAAGCTCCTCTTGACAGTCCAGAAAGGAGGAGAATCCGTGTGGGTATACATGGAGAGATCCCACAATCTCTTTCTCATGTTCCCCACAGGCACGCCCTTGCCTATGTTACTTCAAATATGTCGGCACAACTTCCTCGACAGAGTAAAAGTTCATATGGGAGCTGTCAAAGCTCATACTTGAAAGGAGCTCGTTGAACAAGCAGAGATAACTGAGAAATCAGCTAAAAAGTTCAAGCCCTCAGTGCCCAAGAACAAATTGGGGGTCAGCACCAAGGGGTGTGATGCAGCCCATCTTCCCAATCCAAGGGAATGAAACAATGGCAGTTGAATTGTCTCGGGAAGCTCCATCAAAGCAGAAAAGGAGCGGCGTCGTAACAATCAGGAATTGAAGTTTCCGTCGAGACAATATTCCTTTAAAGATGAACATGTGGTGACCATCTTTCACCTACTTAACAAAGGTAACAAGCTTAAGTTACATGAAGTCTGATGACCAGAAGAAATGGGGCGCACAAATGATCCCAACTACTGCCTCTTTCACAGAATGGTGCATTATTCCACCAGCAGATGCTTTGTCCTCAAGGACAAGATCCAAGCATTGATGGATGTTGGAGTTCTGACTCTCAAGTTAGAGCACAAGAAAGTCATCGCCAACATGGTGCTCAATTTCGGGACCTTCCCGAAGACGACCATCCAGGATGAATTAGCCCCAGTCCCTAAAGTCAGGCTGGATGTTGTCAATCTAATGACGGAAAAGCAGAAAGTCAAGGGCCTCGTTCCAATAACAAAAAAATATGGAGAGATCATGTGGGTCCATCTGGATATCATCGAGGATGAGCAATGGGAATCCAGCAAGCCCAAGCTCAAAGGAAAACTATGTAACGCCATCACCTTTGTAATGGATGATGACACTGTGACTACAACTTCTCTCAGTGACTCGGAGAAGAAAAGCTTGCCTTAGCAGCGCAGCCCGTTACCTCTTAGCCATTAGGCACCCGGTCTGAAAGACAGTACTGTGATAGTATGATCAGACCCTCGACGAGACACAACAACCAACGATGTCGGAAACAGCTGCACCAGTTCAGGCTTCGGCACCATCCCCGCCACTAGACAAAAGGAAACAAAAGGAGGTCCGATTCGATAAATTATTGAAGAAGGATCCTTCAAAGGGGCAACGCTCCTTTTCACTTTGACATATTGGCACAATTTGCCAATATTCCAACTCATATCACTTTACACGAGCTACTTCACCTCTTAAAGGAGACAAGAGATGCGCTTAGGGATGCACTTGCTGACTAAGAGTCCTTCCTAACACAAGTGCCGACAATCCCTATTAATGACAATGAGACTCCGTGTCCTCAATGTCATTTGGTGCAGCGACTGGTGCAATCCATTACCTTCACTTCTGAGGACGTGCTCCTCAAAGATGATAAGCATAATAGACCTCTGTACTGTACTGGGTATATTGGCTCTACATGCATTAAAAGGATCCAAGTCGATCCGTCTGCTCTTAGCATCATCTCAAAGAGACTTCTCTACTTCCTGGCATCCCACTAAGCAGGTTGTCGACCACTACTACAACCATTTATGGCTTCAACGCTAGAAATAGTCATCATATGGGCAAGATTCGTCTCCAACTCCAAATTGGAGACTTGAAATTGAATGTGACGTGTTACGTCATCGATGCTGATACGTCTTACAATCTCTTACTCGGACGATCATAGATCCATACTAACTAGATTGTCCCCTCCATGTTGTACCAGTGCTTCAAATACGTATGCGATGATACTATGGTTCCAATGGTGTTTGCCAAAATGCAACCGTTCAAAGGAGTGAAGAACTACTTCACTGATTCTCTGCTCTACCAGGAGAATAATGAGACAATGAAGAAACCGTTGCCCGATGACATCGATACTGGCAACGAGGCGGGCTCAGAATTAGAAGAAGATGCGTCAGCTACCTTTAGCATGGAACCAATTGTAACGTATTTAGATGATCCTGATTGTAATAATCCCGCCGAAAATGAGGGCGAGCGGGTCCTTCATGAAAATGTTACTTTTGATTACTCTTTGTTTCTTGATGATGTATTTAAATTTACTGATTATTAGTTCCTTGCACATTCCTTTACCCATCTCAGAAATGGCATGCATGCATATAGAGGACAATGAGGGGTCTGTCTTCATTGTCCCTCCTTCTAAAAGGGACCAATCACTGATTATATTCGGCAGAGGTCAAGCTCATACCACGACATCCAGAAAATCAAACGACAACTTGGAACCCTCGTAATTCTTTCATTATGCGTGATCAAACACACCACATGATGAAAAGAATGGGATACAACTTGAATCATGGGGATGGTTTGAATTTTGATAAAGGGTGACGCATCTCTTTGCAACCTTTCATATCGGAGGGAAAACCACCTAACTATGACGAACGCTCACGCAGGGAGTTGGGATATGTCACTCCGCCTCCTCAGTTAGAATCAGATTCTGACGAGTTTCTACCATCGCAATCATCAGAGTCCAGTTGGGACTCTGATATTAGTGTAAGGGTAGTCTTCAAAAAGCTCTTTGCTAACATGGCATCTATCAGTCAGTCAAAGTAAGACGAAGACATTGAGCTATTCGATGCTGATCTGTGGGCTCAACAACTTGATCTTTAATAGGCGATGCGTTTCGAACAGCGCGAATCTCCGATTGAAGATAAAGTGATCCAAATCGATGTGGGTAATCAAGCACACCCAAAAGTCATCTCTATAAGGAAAAACCTATCGCCAACAGAGAAGAAAGACCTCATATCCCTCATACGGAATATTGGTGTCTTTGCTTGGAGTTATGAAGATATGTCTGGTCTTGATCTCAGGTGGCTATGCATCTCAACATCAAACTAGATGCAAACCGGTTAAGCAACTGCAATGACGGTTTCGACTGGACATCATGAAAGCAATCAAAACCAAAGTTCATAAACTCATCGAATGCGGCTTCATTCGAGAGGAACAACATCCAGAATGAGTTGCTAATATTGTCCCTGTGCTCAAGAAAAATGAGAAGGTTAGAGTTTGCATTGACTCCTATGATCTTATATAACCTGTCCTAAAGACGAATTTTTGTTACCCATCTCTGATGTTGTGATTGACAATATGTGTGGCTTTGAAAGGATGTCCTTCATGGATGGCTTTTCAGGGTACAATCAAATCAAGAAGTCATTCAGAATGCCATTGGGGATATACTGTTATACAGTAATGCCGTTCGGATTGAAGAATGCAGGTGCAACTTACCAACGTGACATGCACACAATCTTTCGTGATCATCTACGAAAAAGGGTAGAATGCTATGTTGATGACATTGCAGTCAAGAGTCGCAGTAAAAGCAACCATCTCATGACCTGAGAACCGTGTTCGACATCATGCGGGCTGACCAGCTGAAGATGAATCCAACTAAGTCATTATTGGGGGTGTCGAGTGGCAAGTTTCTTGGATTCATTGTCACATCCAAAGGAATTCACCTTGACGCTGGCAAAGTCAAAGCCATTTAGGGCATGCAACCTCTGAAGACCCTCAAAGAGCTCAGAGGTTTACAAGGTAGACTCGCCTACATCCGAAGATTCATTGCAAATCTTTCGGGCCGTTGTCAACCGTTTACACAGTTAATGATGAAAGGCGTCTCCTTCGTATGGGATGAAGCTTGCCAAAAGGCTTTCGAGAATATCAAATAGTACCTCACCAAGCCTCCGGTCCTGGTAGCTCCCGTTTCAGAAAAACTATTCTTGCTCTATGTACGAGCTATGGACCACTCCTTGGGTGCTCTTCTAGTACAGAAGAATGATGAAGGCTGCGAACAAGCCATATATTACCTGAGAAGAATTCTGATCAGAGTTGAATCTCGATACAACCCTATTGAGAATGAGTGTCTCACTCTTGTCTCTCGTTGTCCAGAAGACATGACATTATTTGGTTGGCCAAACCATGCATGTCATTTCGCGAATCAATCCCCTGCGTATCCTTATGACGAAATCAGGGTCCTTGAACCCCAGATTGGCTAATTGGGCTATTTTACTGTCTCAATACGACAAGACTTTTGTCCCCCAAAATATAGTCAAAGCTCAAGCTTTCGCAGATTTTCTGGCAGCCCATACGGTTTCAGAAACATCAAAACTACATGAAGACATTCAGGGTGAGGTCATCGAAGCCAATCTGACCTCAGGAGATGATGTATGGCAGATGTTCTTTAACGGTCCATTAAGAACAGGTCATGTAGGCAAGATCATTGCCGGAGTGGAGGTGGTATTTATCTCGCCAGAGAATCACATTCTTCCTCGTGTATTCTCATTGACAGAATCCTGCTTCAACAACGTAACTGAGTACAATGCTTTACTCATTGGCCTCCAGTTCGCTCAACAAATGGGGGTACAGTACCTCGAAGCTTATGGTGGTTCTAAATTAATTGTCCACTAAGTCAAAGGAGAAAATGAGGTTCGTCATGAGACCTGATACCTATCGTCATGCAGCCATTAAGTTGGCCGATTCATTTGATGGCTTCTACATTAGCCATGTGGCTTGCCTCCTAAATATAAAGGCATGCACTTTAGCTGTGCTCACGGCTACTTTTGCCTTGCCAGTTGATACCACTTATCGTCTTACGATAACTATTCGTTATCTCTTCTGTTCGAAGTACGTTTAAAGGTTAGTGAAGTTCATACAATCTCGACAAACTTCAAACCAAGGGACTGGCGATTCCGGTTATCGACTATGCTTTGCATGACATATTACCTGATGATCCCAAGGATGCGGCTTCTATTCGATGAAGATTTACTCAGTTCTACTACAACGTAGTAGTAAAGACGTTGTACCACCGCTCATACGACGATATACTTCTTCGTTGTCTATCCAATTCGGAAGCACGAGAAGTACTTAAAGAGGCCCGCGATAGCATATATGGAGCTCATCGACAGGTCCAAATCTCCAGGACCGACTGCACCGACTCGATTATTATTGCCAACTATGATCGCAGACGCAGTCGAATATGCAAAAAGGTGTAAGGCCTATCAAATTCATGTGATTTTCATACACTAACCCTTGGAGCTACTCCACCCACAGTCGCTTCATGGCCGTTCGAAGCATGGGGAATTGATGTTCTAGGACCTACCAGTCCTCTATCCGTAAAAAGTCATCGGTTCATCTTTGTGATAACCAATTACTTCTCAAAGTTGGCGGAAGCCGCATCGCTTGCTGAAGTTAAAACCGTTAATGTGATTAACTTCATCAAACACCATGTCATCCACTGATTTGGTGTCCCCAGGTCATCTACGATAATGGTCCCCAATTTGCAAGCCAATCGTTCTATCAGTTTTTCAACAAGTACCAAATTCAGAATGTGGTTTCAACTACTTACAACCCAGCCACCAATGGGTTAACAAAAGCGTTCAATAAGATAATTATTAAGCTCCTCAAAAGTTTGTCTCTTCAAGTAAGAGAGATTGGAACGAGAAGCTCGGTAAATATCTTTGGGCCTACCGAACGATGGTCCGAACGCCTATAGGCAATACACCTTTCTCTCTGGTTCACGGGTGTGAAGCAGTCATACCTCTAGAATACAAATGCCTTCACTTCACGTTGCTCTGATAACCAAGATGATAGAAGGAGGTAATGATCGATTACGTCTCCAAGAGATGGAAGTGCGGGACGAGAAGCAACTATAAGCTTAACAGCGAATTGAATTGTACCAAGCTCGAATCTCGAAGGCCTTCAACAAAAAGGTCAAAGGAGGATATTCCAGAAAGGAGATTTGATTTTAACTGTCAGGCGACCTATGGTCATGACACACAAGACCAAGGATAAATTTTAGCTTAAGTGAGAAGGATCCTTCATGGTAGAGACAGTTTATTCGAATAAAGCATACCGCCTAGCAAATTCAAACGGCGATACGCTCACAATGCCGATTAATGGCAAGTTCTTGAAAAAGTACTAGCCTGGTCACGTTACTATACCTCTGATCAAAGAAGTACTGTACATGCCCATGTTAACATTAAACTTCTGGTCATTAAGACAGACTTGTCTGACTATTTCTTTTCTAAGGAATTCTTTTCCTCAAACGGAATCAATTTCATCTCGGCTTCTGGGATTCTGCTTGACATCGAGCTGTTGTAATACACGGTGTTACATTGAAGAGAAGATAAAGGCAAAATTTTTGATTTTAGCCTTGTCACTCTTCCCATTTGAAAGAGTAGGTCACATTTTGAAGTCTAGCATGCTTAAATAGTGATTCTAGGCATTCTTCTGCCTGATCATTCCTCTCGATCCAAAAGGAAGACGACTGTTCAATATGTAATAGTGGCATGTTTCCAATCTTCCCTTCGCCTCTGTCATTCGGCGAGTCACGATTCGGTCTCGCGACGACCTCGATCGAGCCAAATTCGTTGAAGAACTCTCGTGACGCATCTCAACAGAACCTTTCCACTGTTTCCACATTCATATCTGGATTCGGTATCAGCTGTAAGACTGAGTCTTGGCCATGATGAACATAAAATGAAACTTCACAAGAAATCTTGACTTAATTGATAAATTTCCTGCAGAGCTCCTGTTTCATGTCTTGACTTCACGACCAGCTGAGAACAAGAGTCCTAATTAAGGTGACACTTCATCAGAAATTTTGACCTACTCGATAAATTCTCCATGAAGTTTAGCTCTTTAATCTCCAGCGAGATTTTAGAGCTCTCCAGCGAAATGCAAAAAGGTTCATTTCAAATGGCACGATTCGAAGCCTCCGGTGATAAGGCTAGAGAAATATATTGGATTTAAGCCCAATATAAAATCTTTGACAACTCATCATGCTCAGGAAAATAGTATGGCTAGTCCAACTCAAACAGTGGTTGGTAAAGGCACACTAAATCCGTGATAGCTAAGGGTTTGCTAAAAATTCTAAGGGACCTCATCCCATTTGAGTCCTCCAAAATCCTCTACCAATTCCTCTCCATTGAATGGTAGATGTAGGCTGTCTAAAAATCATTGAAGACAAGTCATCAAAAAGCAGAGTCCAAACTCCAGACGCAGGGCTAATCATAGCCAATACTACAACACCAAGACGCAAGGGTCGAAACTCGCGTCTCAGCCTTACTGCAGCAGCATCACTACAGTACCAAGACGCGAGGATCGAAACCCGCGTCTCAGCATTACTGTAGTAGCATCACTACAGTACCAAGACGCGAGGGTCGAAACCCGCTTCTCAGCATTACTGCAGTAACATCACTATAGTACCAAGATGCGAAGGTCGAAACCCACGTCTCTACTTTACCACAACGATCAAGACATAGAGCCCAGAGCCTGCGTCTCACACAAAACTTGACGCAAAACTTGAAGCTCACATTTCAACCAAAAGCAAAGTTCAAACGTTACCTCAATGGTTAAACACGAGGCTCGAAGTCCGCGTTTCAACTACAGAGGAACCTTGTGTCTCGGTTATAATTGTCCCATTACTGGGTCAATTACTGCCCACGTAATGAAGGAGTTAACCCCATTAAGGAGTGTTTTTTAGGGGACACTTTTACCCCCATGAAATCTCTATAAATATCCCAGTTTGCTGTGGAAGAGGGGTCAGGAGAAATCTGGTCAGAAGAACTTCGGTTATAAGCCGTAGAAAGACCAAGATCTCTAGCTTAAAGAAAGAGAGAGTTCAACTTTTCTAACAACTTGCTGTGTAAGAGTTTGTTCTTGCCTAAAGTCTCTTTGAGATTCTTGTTAGATAGAAGCTGCGTTACTTCGTTCACCATCCAAAGAGAAGATTCCCAAGAAGTCTTGACGTTCACCCGGCCAACGGAAAACAAGATTCACTTTCCATCATCACATCAAGAACCCGACATTAACAAAGGGTAGATTTGAGCTTGAATATCTCCCCTCTCTTGTAAAAGGATTATTGATCCGCTGTAATTTTCTTTACCATCAAATAAAGAATTTAATCCCCGATCTTCGATTTTCCCACCAAGCAAGAGATGGCAACTCCGCTGGGGATTACTTTCTCTACTGATGAGCAAGTTGTGGCGCAAGGTGACGTTACCTACATGGAAAAATGGCTGAATCACTTATTTTCGAGTTCGACTAGGCAAAGTTTGAAGAGTTCCTCTCTTCCGGCTCCAAGAGCCCTAGAGCGCGACAGTACCGCAAGGTCTCCTCGGGCACCCGCTCTCCAGTTCACTCTGAGATCCCTTCAGATACGACTGACAAGAAGAATGCCATGGCTAATCAAATCACACATAACCCCGCGTTAACGTCTCCCATGAGACCCGCGAGGTTAGCGTTGCTGATATTCAGCCCATTCATGCTCGTCCTCTTCCTCAGTTCCAGGTCACCGGGGGTTCCCAGCAACCCGTACAACGTAACCAGAATGCTGAATGACGACAAAGACGACGTGCGTGTTAACTACAAGCGCGAGAAGCTGGAACAATTACCTGTCCAGCAGATACAGAACGCGAGGCTCAAGCCCGCGTCTCTCCTGAACCACGTCAGACGCGCGAAGTTCGCGTTTGGAGACCTAAACGCAAAACCCACCAGGCATGCGTTTCTAAAGCTCCACTTCCCAAATGACACGTTCAGCAGCACGAGGTCCATACCTCTTCTCAGAGACACAAGACCCGCGTCTCCCCAATCAGACGCGAAATTGAGAAAATCTGAGTATCTCAATCGTCGTTAGCTAAACGCGACAACCAGTGATGCAAGGTCCGCATCCCTTCTCAGCAGAGACGCGAGGCCTGCGTTCTCAAGCCGAAATGCGAGAGCCGCGTCTGTCTTATAGAACGTGAGCTCCGCGTATCAGAACCCTGCGTCTCAGCTTTGTGACGCAAGGATAGCTCTCAGAAGCTGAAAAGCCCTCGACAACCCGAGGCTGATCGCTTTGGTCCTTCTCTGACAGATTAAGAGATTATTTGACGAAGAAAAGGAGTGCTAATCAGATCCCTCCGTCTTATTGCTGTGAACAGCTCATCACGACAATGCTCTCTGAATGCCGCTGCAGCTCACATACAAGCAAACAGTCAGTGTTCAGACGATTGACCTCAACCTCCCGATCAGCCAAGAAGCGTCATTCTCACAGAAAGGGAGCCTTCTCTGACATGGAGTACCCTGAAGTCACTGCAAACATGGTAAGCAAAAAAGGAAAAACAACCGGCAGTCAGCTCCGATGAGTCTGACACGGAACTAGAAGGAGTGTATCGGCATACTCGCACTCGGACTGGTGCGGTCGCCCCGATCAACAACAGTGCCCTAACTCGGGGAATTGAAGTAAATGAATCACATTCCGCCGTTGCAGAATTGCAGGCCTCGAACTCTTCTATAGAGAAGGAAGCCTTTGCGTACATGACAAATACTCCCGAGAAGACGGCCAAGCGCTTTGAACAGCATGCCCAGGTCCAGAGGGAATAATTTGATATGATTCGCGCTCAACAAGAATCTATTGATACCCTCAAGCAGATGCTCACACAATTACTTGAAGACAAGAGGAAGCCAACTGACAAAACTTCTTCTAAGAAGTCTAAAGGTAAACGGAAAGAATGAGAAAGCTCATCTTCTGTACATATTGAGAAAAAGGAGCAATCTAATTCCGAGTCGTCTAAATCCTCGTCTAAAGAGGAAGGCATCCCGGAGAATGGGACATTCATTCCAAAAGAATAAGTCAATTGGAGCAGCGTCTGGAAGCCCTTACCAACCGGAAAGGCCTCCAAGAAGCAGGAGTAGTCCGGCCATATCCGGCTGAGTGGGATCTTGTCCCATACCCTCCTAAGTTCAAAACTTCGACCCTACAGGATTTCAACGGCAAAGGGTCACCGAACCTACACATCTACTACTTCAAGTCCCAGACAGAAAATGTGGTAGATAATGATGCCATCTTGGCACGTTTGTTCATCGACACTTTAAAAGGGCTTGCCTTTGAATGGTTCATAAAACTCCCAGAAGGCTCCACTAAAAACTGGGGTGATTTGGAGAAGCTCTTCTTGACACACTTCTTTGAAGATGACTTGGAGATTACAATCCCACTCTCCTGGCCACGAGGCAGCGAAAGGGAGTCAGTCAAAACATTTGTGAAAAGATTTCGGAATATGGCACTCTGATGTCCCAGCTGTATGACCCAGGCCACCCTAGTAGAAACATGCCGCCACAATTTACAAACTTCACTCCTAGTTCAAATAGGAGTGTCTGAAAGCTGCACCTAGAAGCAATTGGTCCAGCAAGGTGAACAGGCTGAAGAAATTATCGCCAGGGTTAGGGCAGAAGAAAATATAAACCCAGACCTGAAAAGTCGAAAAGGCGCATGCCAGAAACATCTTTTCAATAAAAAGAAAAGATAATTTGGCGACCGAGACAAAATCCCTCGTCAAACCTTAGCCGGTTAGGGGAGGTGGTTCTTCAAGTCAGCCATGCGCTAACAAGCAGTATTCCTTCAAAGACGAGCATGTCGATTCGTTGTTCAAGTTACTCAACAAGAGCAATAGATTGAAGCTTCCTGAAACTAGACGTCCTGAAGAAATCGGCAAGTCCGATAATCCTAACTACTGCCTGTATCATAGGATGTTAGGGCACTCCACCAAGAGCTGTTACGTCTTCAAAGACATCCTTCAAGCTCTGATCAATGCAGAAGTGCTAAAGCTTCGTCCAGGGCAGAAGAAAGTGACGACTAATATGACATCATTTCTTCAGTTTAGAAAACAGCCTCCAGCACCGTCCGGAGTAGTTCCTATCCCAAGAGGAGAACTAAGAATGATCAATACAGACCCGCATCACCAACAAGAGAAGGGTCTTGTACCATCTTCACACCTCAGGGAGAAATTATGTGGGTTCATCTCGACGTTGTGGAAGGCCAACAGTGGACTACTGTTACCAACAGAAAGTCCAAAGGCAAAGCGAAAGCTTCGTCCTGCAACGTGGTGTGCGCTTCTTCCCGGGAAGTAGAAACCTTTGTTCCCTCACTAACTGATTCGGAAGAGGAGACAATCGTCCTTACCACAGAACTCAATAAACCGCTCGTGATAGAAACTCGTTCAGGTCAGTCATATTTAAAGAAGTATGACGAGATGGTGGCAAGCCCTCCTAAACTTACTGCAGAGTCATCCAAGCCCTCCGCGAAGCAACCGGTGGAGAAGCAGAAAGAGCTTCGATTTTTCAAGGCTCTCCCAAAGGACAACGCGGAAGGATCCACAACACCTTACTGCTTTGACGTCCTGGCTCAATTGGCCAATATCCCGGCCAGAATCACCATTTACGAGCTTCTGAGACTATCAAAGTCAACAAGAGAAGCTCTGAGGGAAGCCCTAACTGATGCTGAGATCTTCAAGGCCCAGATCCCGGCTGGAACACAGGAGAAAGATGCAGAGGATTGCCTCCATGCCTCCCAAGATGCCCCTTGCATTACCTTCACAACAGATGACTTGCAGGTTAAGGGGAAGCATGATCGGCCCTTGTACTTTACAGGGTATATTGGATCGTCTTAAGTAAGCCGCATTCAGGTAGATTCAGGATCCGCGTTGAGCATCATGCCTCGCCGGGTCATGCAGCACTTAGGAATTTCCACCCACCGATTGAGCGCCACCCAAACCACCATCTATGATTTTAATGCCAATGGTACGCGCCCAATGGGGAAGATCAAGCTCAAATCTCAGATCGGGGACCTAAAGTCTGAAGTGACGTGCTATGTAATCGACGCCGATACTTCGTGCAATTTGCTGCTAGGACGACCGTGGATTCATCGTAATTCTATCGTCCCCTCCACTCTCCATCAAGTTATGAAGTACATTGACGGAAGTGGGAAAGTTCGAACATTGATTGCTGAAAGGCATCCGTTCAAGGGGGTAGAGAACTATTTCACAGACTCCCTCCTGTACCAAGACTCTCTGGAAACAAACGATAACCTACAGCCAGAGGAACCAGACTCTGGTAACGAAGCTGACACTGAGCCTGAGGTGGAAGAAAAGTGCATGTGGGAATTAAATTTACTTATAACGAGCATTAATAAGCTCGATGTTAATAACACCGCCGATATGTAGGCGAGTGGTATATTAATGAAGAGTTGAATTTGGCTTACTTTTCTGTGTTTGCTTCTGATTCAGTGCCATCAGACATTAGTACCGAGGTAGGTGATGACCCCTGGTCGGCAATGGATGCTCTGACATTATTGCATGTACCAATGAAGCCATCCCTCAAAACGTACCAGATGTTGGTGATGCGCAAGAATCAGTATTCATGGTTCTAGCAAAACGCAGAGGCCAAAAATCAATTCTTTTCAGAAGAATTGAGTCCGAATTGATGTCTCACAAAGACTCAAAAAGTGAGAACGAATCTCCTCAGTTCTCTCATTATGAGCCAAGTGTACTCAGAATGATGGAGAGGATGGGGTATGATCTAACAAATGGTCCTGGTTTGAACTTCGACAAAGGAAGAAGAATACTACTTCGATCTTTCATTCCGAAAGGGAAGACCCCTGACTATTACCATCGAACTCGCAGGGGTTTGGGCTATGTGTCAACTCTAATTCCATCAGCCTCTGCGTCCGAAGAGTCATTATACCATAATCACTCATATGGCACGTCATCGTGGGAGTCGGACGTTAGTGTGGGCAACCTCTTCGGAGAACTTTCAGTAAACATGGTGTCAACAAGCCACCTGGAAGACGGAGATGAAGAAACGATCCAGTCTGATACAGATCCTTAGATCAAACACCTAAATACTCTCTGGGATGTTTACTTTGAACAATGCGAACCACCCACAGAGGAAAAAGTTACCCAGATTAATCTGGGAGATGAGGCTAATCCTAAGCCCATCGCTATAAGCGAAAGCCTATCATCCTCCGAGAAAGAAGATTTAATATCTCTTGTGCGGGAGTATATAGACATTTTCGCTTGGAAATACGAGGACATGACTGGGCTTGATCCTCGAGTGGCTATGCATCACCTTAACATTAATTCAGACGTGAAACCAGTCAAACAACAACAGCGACGATTTCATCCAGAAATAATGGAAGCAATCCAGTCAGAAGTCAAGAAGCTTATAGACTCTGGCTTCATTAGGAAGGAGCAACACCCTGATTGAGTAGCCAATATCGTCCCCTTACCAAGACAAATTGGAAGATCCAGATTTGCATCAATTTTCGCGATCTAAATGAGGCCTGTCCCAAAGACGAATTCCCTCTCCCAATCACAGATGTCATGATTGACAATACGTGCGGGTTTGAACGGATGTTCTTCATGGATGGATTCTCAGGGTACAATCAAATCAAAATGTACCCTGATGATGAAAAACATACTTCTTTCAGGATACCATTGAGGGTATATTGTTATACTGTCATGCCCTTCGGACTGAAAAACGCTGGGGCAACATATCAGAGAGCTATGAATGCAATTTTTCACGAACACATGCGTAAAACAGTGGAATGCTACGTCGACGACATTGCAGTGAAAAGCCGCACCAAGGGCGACCACATAGCAGATCTGAAGACAGTTTTTGAAATCATGCTGGCACATCAGTTGAAGATGAACCCCACCAAATTTTTCCAGGGGGTAGCCAGCGGTAAATTCCTAGGGTTTGTGGTGACATCCAAAGGAATTCACTTAAACCCAAAAAAATCCACGCTGTCCAGGAGATGCAACCTCCAAGGAATCTCAGGGAGCTTAGAGGATTGCAAGGGCGACTAGCATACATCTGGAGGTTTATCTCAAATCTCGTCGGAAGATGCCAACCCTTCACCAGATTGATGAAGTAGGGTGTTTCGTTCATCTGGGATGATGCTTGCCAACAAGCGTTCGAGGAAATCAAACGATACCTCACACAACCACCCGTACTTACAGCTCCGATTTCAGGAAAACCTTTCCTGCTATATGTCCGAGCGATGGATCATTCCTTACGAGCTTTACTAGCCTAGAATAATGATCAGGGACATGAGCAGGCGATCTACTATCTGAGCAGAACTATGACCAGAGCCGAGCATCGGTACAACCCGATCGAAAAGGAATGTTTGGTGTTGGTGTTCGCTGTCCAGAAAATGCGACACTACTTGGTGGGCGAGACTATAAATGTCATATCAAAAGTCAACCCTTTGAGGTTGCTCATGACAAAGCCATCATTACTAAATGATCCACTGACAAAATGGGCCATACTGCTATCCCAATATAAGATGTGCTTTCTACCACAAAAAACCATGAAGGGACAAGCGGTGGCAAAATTTCTGACTGAGCATCCAGATCCGAGAGCAATCGAACTTTACGAGGATCTCCCAGATGAGGTCGCTGAAGTCTGTACGACCCAGACATCTTTTGAAAGATAGGTGTGGTAACTCTTCTTCGATGGTGCATCGAGAACAGGTCCGCAAGGGCGTGTCATAGCAGGAGTGGGGGTAGTGCTGGTCTCCCCACAGATCTATGTGATCCCTCGAACGTTCTCATTAACCGAGCCCTGTTTCAACAATGTAACGAAATGCAATGCCCTCTTGATTGGGATGCAAATCGCCGATGAGATTGGCGTTAAAAATCTCGAAGCATACGCTGACTCTAAACTCATCGTTAACCAAGTTCACAGAGAGTACGAAGTCAGGCATGAAAACTTAGTACCCTATTACAACACAACTATTTACATGGCCGTGAGGTTCAAAAACTTTTACATAAACCATGTACCATGCCAGCAAAATGCGCACGCAGATGCGCTGGCATCTCTCGCTGCCTCTTTAGCCCTTCCAGCTGGGGTAGTAGAGAAAATACTTGTCTACAGCCACGACTTGTATTGCCCAAGAGTCGCTTTTGAAGATCACCAAAAGTCGACAGGAGACTGTCAAGCCAAAGAAGCTCTAGAAACTTTAACAGGAGAAGAGCCTAAGGATTGGCAATTCCCCTACATCGACTATGCATTGTACGACATCCTGCCTGATGATCCCAAAGAGGCGGCTGCCATTAGAAGGAAAGCCCCCAAATTCTACTATAATGCGATCACGCGAACACTGTATCGCCGATCGCATGACGGGATCCTCCTCCATTGCCGGTCACAAAAGGAGGCACAGGAAGTACTCAAAGAAGCGCATGATGGCATGTGTGGAGCTCATCAGCCCGGTCCGAAGCTTGGGGATCGACTCCGAAGACTGAGATATTATTGGCCTAAGATGATCTCAGACACCATCACTTATGCTAAACGATGTCACGCCTGTCAGGTCCATGGTGACTTCATCCATCAAGCACCAGGATATCTTCACTTTATAACCTCAACCTTACCATTTGAGATGTGGGGAATGGTCGTGGTCGGCCCTATCAGCCCACCTTCATCCAAAAGACATCGGTTCATCTTAGCTATAACCGATTACTTCTCTAAATGGGCTGAAGCTATTTCCTTGAGGGAGGTAAAGGCATCTGACATGATCAAATTCGTTAAACATCACGTCATTTACCGTTTTGGTGTGCCACGACGGATTGTTCAAGATAATGGGCCCCGGTTCGTTAGTCAGGCTTTTCAGACGTTCTGCAACAAGTTCAGAATCCAGAGTGTGTCCTCAACGGCATACTACCCAGCCGCTAACGGCCTCACAGAAGCTTTCAACAAGACTATTGAAAAATTTCTCAAGAAATTCGTCTCAAAAAGCCAACGTGACTGGGACGACAAGTTTGGTGAATGCTTATGGGCCTATCGCACGACGGTTCGAACCCTGACGAAGGCTACAACTTTCTCCTTGGTATATGGATGTGAAGCCGTACTACCATAAGAAATCTAAATCCCATCACTACGTGTCACCTTGACAGCAGAGATAACAAATGAGGAGAAGCATCGACTGCGATTCCAAGAGCTGGAGGCTTTATACGATAAACGCCTGCAAGCTCAACAGCAAATTGAGCTCTATCAAGCTCGAATTACCAGAGCTTTCAACAAGAAAGTCAAGGAGCGAACTTTCAAGAAAGGCGACCTTGTCTTAGCCGTCAGAAGACCTATGGTGATGACGCATAAGACCAAAGAAAAATTTCAGCCCAAATGGGAAGGACCATTTGTAGTAGAGTCGGTCTACTCAAATGGAGCATATTGCCTCATAACCTCAGATGGTGATATGCTCATGATACCAATCAACGGCAAGTTCTTGAGGAAATACTATCCTTGATAGCACTCTTCTCCTGATCAGATTAATACTACACCTTTGATCAAAACTCCAGATCCAAGAAAAGCTTCTTCCCTTCATTGGATCACTTCATGGGTGACCAGTGTCAAGCTGATCAAGTAATGGTCACATCATGTTGCATGATGTAAATATTAAGGAAGAGACAAAATGCAAGACTTCGGTTTCAGCTTTGTTACTCTTCTATTGACATCCTACGCCTTCAATGGCCAAGGATAGAGGAAAATATTGGCTTTAAGTCCAACATAAGTTTTCAACAACTCATCAAGCTGAGGGGAATAGCATGGCTAGCCCAACTCAAACGGTAGTTGGTAAAGGTACACTAAATCTATTGATACCTGAAGGTTTGCTAAAAATCCTAATGGACTAGGTCCATCCACTTCTCTAAAATCTCTTACCAATTCTCACCTACAGAATGGTAGGGCCACGAAAGTACCTGTGTTCATCTTCCTAATGAAATGAACTGGGATTTGTCAAGTTAATATTAACCTCTGACAAACTAGATTTTTCAATCCCCAGTGGATTCAGTCAAGTTAATAATAAACCTCTGACAACAAAACTCATTAGAAATCATCGCTGTCAAGTTTAATACTACACCTCTAACGGCAAATTTTCCATGTCTCAGGAAATCAACGATTGTCACGTTAATATTAAACCTCTGACAGTTCATTTTACTTTCCACCCAAAATCCCCTACCAATTCTCTTCCATAGAAGGGTAGGTCCACAAATGCAATCATTGCTATGTTAACACTATACCTCTAACAATGAAAAATTCTAATACTCCCCAACGAGTGCAAACTTCACTTGTCTCTCCTCTACATGGAGTCACAAGTCTTTAAATCCTTGTCAAGTTAAAATTAAACCTCTGACATTCCAAACTTCACTTGTCAATTCTCATTAATAGAATGACAAGTTCTCAAAATTACTCATATCGCAAATCAACCACTTCAGGTTAACATCACACCTCTGACAAATTACTGTTAAGTTTAACACTACACCTCTAAACAGTGATTAAGTTGCTGCCAAGTTCAATATTAAACCTCTGACAGTCACTTTCCCTCAGACTTCCATATCGAAGCTGAGATGAGCGACGCTAAGTTTAACATCACACCTCTAGCGTCCAGTTCATTACTAAGTTCAACAATACACCTATGACAATGACTTTCCCTCGAACTTTCCTATCAAAGTCGAGATGATCGATGCCAAAGTTCAAAATTACACCTCTAGCATTACCTTCACTATCAAGTTTAACATTACACCTTTGACAGTGATGTTTTCAGTCTTCTCAAATGAAATTGAAATTCCCATTGAGTCAAGTTAATATCACACCTCTGACCTACATTCTTGTCAAGTTAATATTACACCTCTGACATTCCAAGCTTCACTTGTCAATTCTCATTAATAGAATGACAAGTCTTCAAAATTGCTCATATCGTAAAACAACTACTTTCAGGTTAACATCACACCTCTGACAAATTACTGTTAAGTTTAACACTACACCTCTAATAGTGATTAAGTTGCTGCCAAATTCAATATTAAATTTCTGACAGTCACTTTCCCTCAGACTTCCATATCGAAACTGAGATGAGCGATGCTAAGTTTAACATCATACCTCTAGTGTCCAGTTCATTGCTAAGTTCAACAATAAACCTATGACAATGACTTTCCCTCGAACTTTCCTATCAAAGTTGAGATGACCGATGCCAAGTTCAAAATTACACCTCTAGTATTACCTTCACTGTCAAGTTTAACATTACACCTATGATAGTGATGTTTTCAGTCTTCTCAAATGAAACTGAAATTTCCGTTGAGTCAAGTTAATATCACACCTCTGACCCACATTCCTGTCAAGTTAATATCACACCTCTGACAGTAATCTTAAATTCCTAAAATGAAAATTTTCCAAACTTTGACTTGTTAAATTAATTATCGCATTTTTAGCAAGTCAAGAGTCCCTACTTCTGTGTATCTGATTTTCAATAAAAAAAAGGAATTCAAGACATATAAGAAGACAAGAAAAAGTGTCACTTTTATTAATATTCAAACATATGAAAGTGATACAAGGTTCTCTCTTATACAATAAGATTAAGTGTTACAATAAAGGAGTACAAGGAAGTCCCTCTCTCTCAGTGAAAGGTTGCACTCACTCCTCAGGACATCTATACTGCTCCAAATATAAGATGTTTGGAAGAGTGCCAAAGAAAGGTTCTTCTCTTCTTCCACTGAATCATATCGCAGTTGACCAGTGTTGAGACGACCGAGTGCTGATTACATCATGATGCATGATGTAAACATTGAAGAAGCTCATCGCTAATCAAGAACAATGGTGTTTCTCGAGGTCGAAATGCAGAAGAACATTCTGATTCCACCCGACCAACTGGTGTGGGCCGTAATCCTTCGTTGATGAACATCTCCACCACCAGAAAGTCATCTAATGAGTATGGGTTTTTCCTCGATGTCACTTCTGGCAGTAAGATTGATGAAGGGAGAATCCGAGACCGTACATGTGACGTCCTATTTCCCGTGACCTGCAAGAGGACCATACCCACCACCATACGCACTGTGACTATGACAAACCCGGGGCATTGCTGATGCGTCATGTCCAATAAAGCCTTGACAGATGTCATCAACCACGCGAATCATCCTCGCCCATGAACAGGAGCTCTGATTTCCCGAGTGCTCGCCAATCGAACAAGCTCGCTAGTCGAAATATTCTCCCAAGAGCCCAGCGAAGACGCAGAAGACTGACTGAAGCTGCCAGAACCTGCAAGAAGTAAGAAACCAAAGAGTTAAATTTCTGTTAAGGCAGGAAGGTAAAAGCTAAAGGGCAGACGCAGTTGAAGCTGTGAACTTCAAACGCCGAATTGACCAGTGCAGATCTGAACGCAGACCCGCGTCTGAGATAAAAGACGCGAGGTAACCCAGACGCAGAGGTCGCCACACCCGCGTTTAAAAAATAGAGGTTACCACATCCAAATCTAGAGGTCTCAAATGAGATAGAATTCTCTAAGTCAAGAACTTCAAACGCGAGCTTCGTGTACAAAGCTCGCGTTTCAAGATCCGAGCACAGAGTTTATCACACTCGCATTCAAAGGACTTATGACTTAGAATTGAAAGTCAGCCAGATCTCTTCAACAAGTATCCCGAAAGACACGACTTTCGAACACGGGCACATCAATCAGACTTCAAGAGAAGATCAAGAGATAGAATTTCTTCAATGGACAGGAAAATAGAAACTTGATAGGACTGAGTATTTCATGGCGACAAATGATTCCTACCTGAGGAAGAATTCCCTAGAAGTTGAACTTTATTCATCAAGGTGCGACCGTAAAAGAACTTAAGGCGATGCTTTTTGATCTTGAAATTACTTGACAGTGATAATCTTTGAAAAAGATTAAAAGGAAAGCATGAAAGTTTTGAGTTCTTGCTATTCATTGGAACACATCTCCTTGAAAGGAAGAAGGACAAATCAAGACGAAGACCCTCAGAGCGCATGCTCTCAAAGGGAAACAGTCTAGATAATGGACTGTTAAGGGGATGAGGCCTATTTATAGGCAAGCCATAAGGCTTACACTTATTGGCATAAAAATCAAAGCCATCAGCCTTAATTCCCGCACGAACATCAAAGTGCAATGAGGAGCTGACGCATGATTGTCACTTCAGGAAACATCGAAAGACACAAGTCCTCAATCGTCAACGCCGACTTGGCATTTAAAGATCCAACAAGATCTTTAAGACGGGCTGTATGTGACGCTTAGGAAGCGGCATCAGGCGCAGATTCAAAGGTCGTGTCCACAAGTCCGCGACCTTTCATAAACCCGAGGGTTACGTTCCTTTCATTCCTACTGAAGAGTCCACAACTGCGTCTCTTTTATCAAGAACGCAGGTTCGCGCTTCAAGATTGCGCCCTCTCAATGGATCAGAGTCGCGTCTCTGTTGAATCAGAGCCCTCCTCATCAACCAGCTGAGACTCGCACGTCATTCTTGAGGGCCCAAAACCGCATCTCTACTGCAGATGAAAACTGCGTCTCAATCATGAACTCAGTACAACCTGAGTTTGCGCCATCTCAAGGGACCAGAGTCGCGTCTCTATTGAGTCAGAGCCGCGTCCTCATCAACCAGCTGAGACTTCTTGAGGAATCCAAAATCGCGTTTCCATTGCAGATGAGAGTCGTGTCTCTCTCAAGAACTCAGTACAGTCTGAGTTTATTATTCATGATTGTACCCTATCAAAACGACTAAGGACTGCGTTTTCACAAACAGTCAAGGAGTACGACTATGAAAGCTGAGTTCATCCAGACATCAAAGAGTCCGAAAAGATAAAGGCGAGAAAAAAATTGGACAGTTTTTATTATTTGACTTGAGAATTTGCTTGTATCAAGAAGAGCAGGTTCATCGTCGAAATCGACTTCTTCGCCAGAATAATATCCATGTTCTTCGGACGATGAAGACGACAGTTCAACACAAGAGGTCTCAACGATCGAGACCTTACCACTGAGTACCCCAATAGTAGGGCTGAGTTCAATAACCCACAAGGTGGACACCAATACACTAGGAGACCTAGGCTGCTGCACCTCCACCCTTCTCCCATGAGCTGAAGAAGATCCAGGCTGAGTCGAGACTCCTAAAATTTCAACATCATCCTTCCTCACCAAGTCGACTTCGGGTTCCCTGCTCTAGGATCACGGGACCCCTACTACGCAGACCGCGGGAGCGAAAGACGGGGACTTCTTCCTCCTTTTCTTCTTCCTCCCCCTGCTCTTCAATACCAGGAGGAACTACTTTGGGCATCGAAGCTTCAGCCTCCGATTCCCTCCTACCCTTCTTTGGGATAGGCTCACCCTTGGAAGCAGAGCCACGGGAACATTTGGACACAGCCTGTCGACTCTTTTTACATGATGCCCCTTAGGTGCTACTGATCTTGGTCCTATCCCTGCTTCCCCTCCTGTTTTCCTCTCGGCTGCCTGATACTCATCCATAGCTCGCATATGTTTGTTGGACTCTAACTTGGTTTCGTAAGATACCTTGATGCTCTTAATGCAAGAGGTATTTATTTCGAAACCAAGCATCCTACTAGCCAGGGATTACCAGGTGCAGAAACTAAGGCTGGTATGACAATTGGGCGTCTTGTGAGGCAAGCTGAAAATAGCTTTTGTCCATCTAGCTACATTGTAGTACCACGCCCGGGCGCCTTTAAATAAATTTCCGCTGAAGCAGAGGCCGGCGTTGGGGTTGCCGACATATAATTGATCATAGCCGAACTGCTGACCAAAACGACTGGGCATGTAATCGTACATTGATTGGTAGTGAAAAGTGCATTTTTATCATTATATTTACCATCACATTTTCATATTTATTCCTATAATTCTGCACATTTACTAATATTTTATGATTTATTGTGTGCAGGCCTCGAAATATTAAAATAAAGAAATAAAGCCTAAAAGAAGCCCAAAAGCCCATATTCAAGCCTAATGTAAAAGTTGCAAATATCAATTGCCAAAATTGGAAATACTAAGGGCAAAAGTTGCAAATACAAAGAAGAGGGAAGGATAGACTTCTATTCAAGCCTAAACACTTGCAGGATGAGGATAAAAGCCAAAGAAGAGAGTGCAAAGATAAGGAAATTCGTGGATAAAAGATTTGGGATCTAGGTAACTTGCTTCCCAAGTTATATCTAAATCTCAAGATAAAGAGTCAGGATCAAACTTCCAGAAGCAAACGCCCAGATGGACGGACCAGGAGAGGCCACGCGCCAAAGCGCGTAGCCAACCGATGCCACGTGGTCGCGGAAACGCGGCTTGGGCAACGGGTTTCGTGGAGGAGTTCGATCTGGACTCTGCTTCCTTCTGCACCTATAAATACCCCTGCAGTGCAACCGAGAAGGGCGTCCAGCGCAGTACAGGGCCAAATCTAGGGTTTTAGGCTTTCTTCTTTCTTGTAGTTTAGGTTTTCTTTTCTTTTTTAATTTTTATGTAAGTGAGGGAGAGGGCTATGTTGAGAGTGACACCGATGTATGCTTCTCTTCGCTTCCATTGTATCAAGTAATAAAGGTAACTTTTCTTTTTATGTCATTGCTTTATTTTCCTTTTTGTTTTCTTCGCTTTTTCTATTTTTATCTCTGTTGGTTTATGATGAGCATGCAAGTGATTTTCAAAGCACAAGTATAACGAATCTTGGTGGGTGCCAACGATATTTCATGGTGATGTTCTCCTCCTCAAGGTACGTATCACTTCATACTTGCCCAAGCTTGATGATATAATACGAACAGGGGACTGAGATTTATCCTATGGTTTATGCGTTCAACGCCTCCAAAGCGAGGTAGAAAGTGTTAGGATTTCACGTTTTTCTTCAACCAAACTAAGGTTAGTGTTTATTTCTTTTCTTTTATTTTTGTAGATTAAATCACCATCTTCCAATTCTTTCTTTCTCATCTCATTATAAATACCACCTCTAATCCTCCATCTTCATAATCTACCGCCTTCTTCCTAACTTAACTTTAACTATTCTTTTTGTTAACTTAAAGGAAATAATTTTTAGAGATAACTTACAAACGCTTCTATCGCTAGTCCCTCCCTGAGGATCACGACCCGCATAGCCACTGCTACCGCGGATTCGAATTGAGCACTTGCACATTTTGTTCTAAATCTAATATTCCTTATTTTGTGTGCAGGAAAAACTCAATCAAAATTTTGGCGCCGTTGCCGGGGAGGGACGATAAGTTATTCTCTAATAATAAAAAATTATTAACTAATTCTTTTATTCTTTTCTGTTTGCAGGTTTGGAGAACAGAAAAATAACAGCAGAAGTGAACATATAGCAACTCTGTGCCTCTGCCCTAGAAGGGAGAGCAGCAGAGCCTACTCATCTGCCGCGCAAATGCGGCAATAGCCGCGGATCCGCGGCAATAGTAGTGAACTACTGACGTATTTTTCTGCAGGTTGCTAAAAAGTGCAAGATTTGTTTTCAGCTCTGTTAAAATTTGTTCTGTGATAAACCTGTATACTGCTAATTAATTCAACAGTAAAATATTTGTTGTAAAAGATAAAAAATTGATTAGACGTTTGCATATTAGGCACGTGTCTTTTCAATTCCTTTATTTTACTGTTGAAGAGTGCTGGAGCAAGGTACGTTCACATTGCATGTAGAATAGGTGGTTGATGCTTTGAGTGAATCTTATTTACATATTTTGTACACTTGCACAAATTTATTCTAAGGGCATAACCCATTAACAAGATAAGGTGGGGATTTAATCACCCTTCCTTGGCCCAAAAATCATATTCCAAGCACTCACAATCCTAACCCTAAATAAAAATTGACTAGACATTGGCCCTAGGGACTTCTCGGACTCAATTAGGAGATTATCCTAAGGGGGAACGGTGCTGGAAGTTGACTCTTGCCAAATCAGTGTCTAGGAAGGGGATTGAGGGCCGGAAGCCCGAAGATTGGTGGTTATTTAATTAAGAAATGTCTTTGACGGAAAACCTCCCACCAATCTTGCCCTGACCTGGCTGATTAACTTGTGGTCAAAGTCTGCACCCTACCTCCCATGGACAGTCTAACCAGTTAGGAGTCGTCTAGGTCATAAGTCTACCCTAACTTAGGTTAGAATTTTTTTTTGTTTATTTGTTTGTTTTCTTTTTCTTTTGTTTGTGTTTGTGTGATATGGCATACATAATAAATTTTCCAATTTTAATCCATATTACACACCAACCTCTTTTTCGGATATTACCAACCCGGCATATCATAACTTTGACCAACCTAGTGTGCAAGATTGGTCTTATCCGAATCATTACATGTCCCAGTCCCAATACTATGAACAAGATTGGAATAATCATCACTACTCTTCACAGAGTCAATGGGGATTCAATACCCCTGAGTCGTATGGTCAACCACCTGTTCAACCATTATCTTCATATACATCTCCTCACATCACCAAGGTTTCAGTCCACCATTGATCTATTCGATGGGTTAGAAGAAAAAGTGGATCGGTTGCAAGATATAATGAATGATCAAATTTCTAGACTTTCCAACATTCTTGAGCAAGTTGATAGGAACCAAGAATCATTCTGTCTAGAAGACCTTGATCAAAATTCAATTTCATCACATCAATATGAACTTGCTCAATCCCAATCCTTGGACAAATTGGCTAGTTTTAATTTCAATGAGATTGAATTAGATTGTGAATGTGAACCCGATCCCCAACTTTGCGATTCAGTTTCCATTTTCGAATCTATGTTGACTCCGGTATCCTTACCCAATTTGGACCAATTTTCTGAGCCAACATTTATTCCCGTACCCATAGATCATGAAATTGAATCACCCATTTTTGATGATCATATTGAACTTGACCAATTTTATAATTTTGAAAGTCCCATGGATAAATTGGCAAGTTCTCATTTTTATGAGATTGAACCTAATGAGATATGTGACCTAGATTCTCAAATCTATGATCAAGTTCAAATTTCCGAATCATTATTGACTCCTGTTTTGTTACCCGACTTAGATAATATTTTAGAGTCAGTTTTGATTCCCACACCTATCATTCCTGAACTTGAATTACCAATATTGAGTCACATTCCATTGTGGGAAGATGATTGTGGACTTGAGTTTCAACTTCTTGACTTGGACACACTTCTTGAAACAAGCTCGACTCCTGAACCCTTACTTGATTTAAGTTTCTTTTCTGAGTCGGTATTCGTTCCTGAACCTATCATTCTTGAGTCCAAGTCAACCATTCTACCAAGTCACATTCTTTTGTTGGACATAGGTATAGACCATGATTCTGTGATGATTTTTCAGGACTGGTCATGTAAAGGGAGTAAGTTTCACGAGAGGATCTTCCATGACCTATTCATTCTGGGGACTGTAAATATGTAAATAAAAAAGAGGTCAATAAAGGTAGGTCCCGTGAACTACCACATTATCTTGATTGGGTAGCAACACTTGGCCCAATTAGACCACCACCGGAACCACCACCTTGAGGTAACTTCTGCCTTCCCTTGTTCTTTTTCATGCATTTATGCATTCATTCATACATTGAGGACAATGCATGAGATAAGTGTGGGGGTGGGCTTTACTAACATACTAACATAGTTAGAAACTAACAAAATTTGCTAATAAAAAAAATTGTTATAAAAAGACAATATTTTGACTTATCTTTTGAACGAAATCTAAGCTAGTTTTAAGAATAAGGAGAATCATGATTAGGATTTCTAAAACTTGGTCAAAATAAATAAATTGTTGAATTTTTAGGTATAGGAGGAGAAATTGAATAATTAATTAGTCTTAATTTTACCTTAATGAAATGTGCATACCTAATGCATATCTAGGATTCTAAGATAAAGACCCTTGTGCCTCATAAAAAAAAAAAATTTCACCAATTAAGCTGGATACATGTGCCTCAAGAAGCATAAGTATTCACGCCTAAAGGTGAGTTCTAAATAAAATAAAGTCCTTAGTTTTGTGGCCTAGTTCACTCGAATTTGAGTCCGCGGGGTGTTTTCTCACCTGATGCCCTAAAGCCGACCGTTTGGGAGCCACCGACTTTAAGTTCGCTACATGGGTGGATTAGAAAGCCTAAACTAAGAAAAATTACTTTTATATGTATTAACACAGTCAATTAGTTATGTATAAGGGCCTCAAGAAGCCTTGATACTTACACGAAAGAAAATTAGATGAGTTATACATATTTAAAAAAAAAGAGAAAATAATAATAATAATAATAATAATAATAATAATAATAATAATAAAGAGGCATGAGAGTCCAAGTTAAGGAATTCCTAGTAAAAATTCATAAGGATGCATATGATTTTTGGTAACGAAAAAGACTATACAAAAATTCAATTTTGATCCTTACTTAAAATGAATAACAATTTACTTTATAAAGACTAAGTCTAAGAATGAATAAAAATGATAATCCTAAAACTTATAGACTACTTAGTCTTTTCAAAAGTATTTCAAATAGTTTCCTTTTTATGGATTTTGTGGGTGCAATCCGCTGAAAACCCTCACGAGACAACACTCGTCCTCTAGGATAACCTAGGGGTTTAACGGCTTGTTGCACGTGCTAAGTGCAACCGTGATTCCTACGAGAGTGAGTTAGTTAGATTAGGTTTTTTTTTTCTTTTTCTTTTTGATTTTTACTCGAGGACGAGCAAAAAGATAAGTGTGGGGGTGTGATTGGTAGTGAAAAGTGCATTTTTATCATTATATTTACCATCACATTTTCATATTTATTCCTATAATTTTGCACATTTACTAATATTTTATGATTTATTGTGTGCAGGCCTCGAAATATTGAAATAAAGCCTAAAAAGAAGCCCAAAAGCCCATATTCAAGCCCAATGTAAAAGTTGCAAATATCAATTGTCAAAATTGCAAATACTAAGGGCAAAAGTTGCAAATACAAAGAAGAGGGAAGGATAGACTTCTATTTAACCCTAAATACTTGCAGGATGAGGATAAAAGTCAAAGAAGAGAGTGCAAAGATAAGAAAATTCGTGGATAAAAGATTTGGGATCTAGGTAACTTGCTTCCCAAGTTATATCTAAATCTCAAGATAAAGAGCCAGGATCAAACTTCCAGAAGCAAACGCCCAGATGGACGGACCAGGAGAGGCCACGCGCCAAAGCGCGTAGCCAACCGACGCCACGTGGCCGCGGAAACGCGGCCCAAGCCGCGTTTCCGCGGCAAAGTGGATAAGCTAGGGCAACGGGTTTTCGTGGAGGAGTTCGATCTGGACTCTGCTTCCTTCTGCACCTATAAATACCCCTGCAGTGCAACCGAGAAGGGCGTCCAGCGCAGTACAGGGCCAAATCTAGGGTTTTAGGCTTTCTTCTTTCTTGTAGTTTAGGTTTTCTTTTCTTTTTTAATTTTTATGTAAGTGAGGGATAGGGCTATGTTGAGAGTGACACCGATGTATGCTTCTCTTCGCTTCCATTGTATCAAGTAATAAAGGTAACTTTTCTTTTTATGTCATTGCTTTATTTTCCTTTTTGTTTTCTTCGCTTTTTCTATTTTTATCTCTGTTGGTTTATGATGAGCATGCAAGTGATTTTCATAGCACAAGTATAACGAATCTTGGTGGGTGCCAACGATATTTCATGATGATGTTCTCCTCCTCAAGGTACGTATCACTTCATACTTGCCCAAGCTTGATGATATAATGCGAACAGGGGACTGAGATTGATCCTATGGTTTATGCGTTCAACGCCTCCAAAGTAAGGTAGAAAGTGTTAGGATTTCACGTTTTTCTTCAACCAAACTAAGGTTAGTGTTTATTTCTTTTCTTTTCTTTTCTTTTATTTTTATAGATTAAATCACCATCTTCCAATTCTTTCTTTCTCATCTCATTATAAATACCACCTCTAATCCTCCATCTTCATAATCTACCGCCTTCTTGCTAACTTAACTTTAACTATTCTTTTTGTTAACTTAAACAAAATAATTTTTAGAGATAACTTACAAACGCTTCTATCGCTAGTCCCTCCCTGAGGATCACGACCCGCATAGCCACTGCTACCGCGGATTCGAATTAAGCACTTGCACATTTTGTTCTAAATCTAATATTCCTTATTTTGTGTGCAGGTAAAAACTCAATCATACATGAATTCCATTGCCGGAAGATCAGATATCCAGGCCGAATATTGATCAGCCACCAGAAGACTCCCGATGGCAGCCTTGTGAAATCATCTGGCCCCGCAAGGTCGGCAAACTTATTCCTGTAAAACGCATCAGCAATCTCAGGGAAGTAACGGTCGAGCTGATAGTTTGAAATGTTCAGAATGGATTTTCGAACAAAGAACATATAGTAGTGAGTCCAGCTCGAATTCTTCAGCTTCTGCACGAAGGGAACAAAACCTGCAGAAAGAGGGACCGCCGTCATCAGTGAAGGGTAGTGCATAACGTACCAGGCCATCAGGTACGTATATAGAAGCTCGATCCTAGGGTTAGGGGTCTTCACTCTCGGCCTTCCCTCCGAATCGACTACTGGCCTGCCCTTAGAATTTACAATGGCTCTACTTGGCACAGGCTTTTGACTAGAGCCCGTAAACCGCTCTGTATTTCGACTACCATCGCTGGAAAGAGAGCGATAGACTTCCCATAGGCAAGCAGGACCGCCGGGTACAACACATCAGTCAATCATAACTAGTTTTTCCTCTTGAACTTAGTCCGCGGAATCTCCAGTCGCTAAGTGAGGTTTTCATTAAGCTGATCGATAAGGTTAGGCTTTTAGTCCTATTTCTCTCAATGCGCAGTTTATACACTCTCCATTTAAACCTTTAGTAAACGGATCCGCTAGATTATCTTTTGATGATACAAAGTCAACAGAGATAATTCTATTTGAGAGCAACTGCTTCACGATATTATGTCTACGACAAATGTGTTTAGACTTACCATTATATATAAAATTTTGTATTCTAGCTATCGCTGCTTGATTATCGCAGTGAATACATATGGCAGGCACTGACTTGGGCCATAATGGTATATCTTACAAAAATAATCGAAGCCATTATGCTTCTTCTCTAGCCTTATCTAAGGCTATAAATTCTGATTTCATTGTGGAACGGGTAATACATGTTTGTTTGGAAGATTTTCAAGATACCGCTGCGCCTCCAAGAGTAAAAATATATCCACTGGTTGATTTCGATTCATCAGAATCTGCAATCCATTTAGTATCACTGTACTCATCAAATACAGGTGGATATTTCTTATATTTCAAGGCATACTCCCTGGTTTTAGATACATAGCCTACTACTCATAGTAGAGCAGTCCGATGATCATCATTAAGATTACTAGTATCTCCTTAGTTTGCTTACAGCGTAAACAATATCGGGTCTAATGCAATCATTAAATACATTAGACTTCCGATAATCTGATAATACTCCAACTGTCATGTTGCAGTTCCTATATTCTTGCGAAGGTGGATGTGTGAGAGAAAAGAATTTGTATTCCTTTTATCCCATGTTCCTAAAATCTTTTATCATCTTATCTACGTAATGAGATTGAGATAGACTGGTTTCAACTGGTTTATTATAATTTTAATTTCTAAAATTATATCAGCAACACCCAGATCCTTTATGTCAAAATTGTTGGATAGCATTTGTTTAGTAGACTTAATAACCTCAATATTATTCGCAAATATCAACATATCGTCAACAAAAAGACAAACAATGATACATGTATTTTCAACTGTCTTAGTGTAAGCACACTTATCATATTTATTGATAGTGAATCCATCTTTAATCATGACACTATCGAATTTCTCATGCCATTATTTTGAAGGTTGTTTTAAATCGTATAAGGCTTTTACCAATTTATACACTATGTGTTCTTGACTCTTGAGTATAAATCCTTCAAGTTGCTCCATGTATTTTTTTCATTTAAGTCGTCGTTTAGGAATGCAGTCTTGACATCCATTTGATGAATATATAAATTGTACAATACTGCAATCGCAATTACATCCGAATGAATGTTATTCTTTTTACTAGTGAATAAGTATAGAAGTAGTCAAGTACTTCTTTTTGTTGAGAACCTTTGATTACTAATCTAACCTTGTATTTATCGATAGATTCATCGAGTATTAATTTTCTTTTGAAAATTCACTTACTCCCGATTGGGTATTTTAATTCCAATAAAATTCCATAAATACTCATAAATTTCACAAAAATAAGTTCTTTTAGATCTTTGAATAACAAATATGTGTGACCAAAAATCAACACTTATTACAAACTATTTGAACTATTTTTGTAATATAGAATTAGGCTTAAACACAAAAGCCGTATTTTCTGAAAACCAAACTTTAAAATGGAAATCAGATTTTTTTCCCAAACTTGTATAAATACAAAAATAAGATATTTAAACTCTTTTGAAGTATATTGTGTATGGATAGAATCCAAAAATAAGTTTTGTTTAAATACAAAACTCCAAACACATGAAATAGAACATCAAAATAAGTTTTTCTAAATATATGAAGTATATATGTATATAGATCAAATCTATTATACATTAAATCATGTAAACTTGTTTTGATTCTATCTATTCATGAAAATCATATATATGTGAACTTAAAATCCAAAACCGGTTAAACCGAAAACCAAACTTATTGAACATTTGTGTGTGTGTGTGAACTTGAGCATATCAACACAACTCTATCTTTACACAAGATTTAAAACAAAAACACAAATCGAAGTCTTCTTATTGATCCTCATCTTCGAGACGACCCGATCCAAGCACGATCCAACGAGCTTGACTCCATATAAGTGCTAGATGCGATCTTGATGCGCGAGCTCTTGAATCAATATGTGTTAGCTTCAAAACTCCTTTGTTGCAGCTAAATACCTACTAATATCTTGATCAATAACATAAACTATATAAACACAAGATCATTAGTAACTAACCCTCATAAGTTAGTCATCATCAAAACTAAAGTGAAAGGCCTCTGGGCTAACATCACAATCACAATAATTGTATGTTTATAACTAAATAATTGAAATAGTTAATAACAACTCAACCTAAATTTCTCTGTATCATAATGATATCTTAATTAATTTATATAAAACAATGTTCTATATCCTGGGTAAATCTAACAAGAGAACACATATAAAAGACTAAACTAAAAATCTATTCTCGGGTAAAAGAAGATCACAGCACATGGTCATCGAAGACTAAATCTAAAGTAATCCAACATTGTTTTGCTTAAAATCTAAGCTCACAGATCAGAATGTAGAATTATAGGATATATTCTCTAACGAAACATACTAGAATATGTACAAGCAACTGCTAATGCATACCAGACAGTGTGCAAATCTAAGAGTTATGCATAAATTTTAACTACATCATCAAATAAAGATGTTTGCAAAGAATAATATACATGATGGTATGCATAAAGCAACTGCTACTACCATAACCACGTCACATGAAATAGATGAAACTCCATCGGACAAGGGAACTAAATCCCGACGTCTTGTTCCTCTCGAGGGCTCTAATCTCCTCTTTCATGGCACTTTTTCAAGCTCCAATGTTTTTGGCATCTTCATATGAAGATGGGTCGGACTCATCCACAACGGCAGCAGTAGAAACTAAAATATAAAATAAGAGAAGTTTGTCTAGCCTCTCAAGATACGGGATAAGTGAATAGTTCAGGGCAGAGCATTTATTGTTTGCACAAAATAACATAATGAAATAAATGATGTAATTAATTAAACATTAATTAAATAATTTTATAAATACACTAAATTGCCACAATAAAACATATATTATTTAATTAGTAAACACTAAAAGACAACACTCACGTTAAATTAAAATATAAAATATTTTTTTGTTACCGATTAAAACACTCACAACAAAATTATATAAACAGATTGCACAAAGAAAAAACACTCACAATAAAATATAATTTATTTAAAAAGAGTTAAAACACTCACAGAGTCTGAAACAGAGTCGAGTCAGTTCTGATGACTCAACCTCCTCGTCATGTCCAACCCTACCGAGCGATCCCTGATATCTGTCTCCATTCTCCACCTCACTGAGCTCGGCTCCAAGCTACCTCCCGATACCCCCAAGGCCTTAAATGACCACTGGAATGGTGTATGGGCCAACCGAGATGTGGTGAAGCATGCCACAATTGTTGGAGATCTGGTCGTAGGCTGTATTGGGATAGGGGAAGTGGTAGCGGGTCAGGTTTGGTGTTGGGTTAGCTGGGGGGGGGAGAGAGAGAGAGAGAGAGATGCAGGTTGGACACAGGTTAGGTTGATGCGAAGGTGGTGCTGGAGAGAGAGGGAGGCAATTGTAGGCACGGTGCAGGAAGAGATGGTGATGGTGATGGCAGTGGAGGTGGTCATGAGAAGAGGGGAGTGATGATCCTCGGGTAGCTGTTGGCGATGGCGATTATGGAGAAGAGCAGAAGGGTGGAAGAGAAGAAGTCATGTGACGATGGTGGCTGGCCGAATATTAAATAAATTTAATAGTTTAGCAAAACTTTCATAAGGTATTATTAAAAAAAATACTAAGAATATAAATATCGTACACTGCACTTATGAATTCTTTGAATATGCACTTTGATACTTAGACTATGAGTCTGTTTGGCTGTCGTAAGTCGTAAGTCGTAAGTCATAAATGGTAAACTCTTTTACACAAGTAACTTTTATGGTGTTTGGTTGGTAATGTGAAATTGTAAGTGAGAAAATATATTGTGTTTTACAATGTTTGATTGGTAATGTGTAAGTAATTGAAAAGTTGACCATAAAATTTGTTGGCCCAATGGCCTTCCACTCTAGTTTTGATGATGATCAACACTCATGTAGTTATGTTTACTAATATTCTTGTGTTTCTAAGTTTCAGATCATTAACAGGATATTAGTTGGTGATTAGCTTCAACAAGATGATTAGAAGCTTATCATGGTGATTTCGGTGCCAAAGCTTAAAGATCATACCTTTGCACTTGGAGAATCACGGAGTTTTGGAGCAAGTCTACTTGAAGATGAAGATCGTCAAGAAGACTTAGGTATCTAGTTTAGAGTTTGTGTTTTAGATCCATATTTGTAAAGCTTAGTTTAGTTGATATGCTCAAGTGCACAAAACACACACGTTTCATGATTTGGTTTTTGGTTTTCATGAATAATAGATCAAAATAAGTTTACCTTATACCTATGTATATTAGATATGTTCTAGATATACATACTTGCTTTAAACTTGCTAGACAAACTTATTTTGACTATCCTATTCATGTTTTGGGAAATTCTAGTTTGATAAAATACAAGTTTTGTTTTTGATAAAATTGGCAAAACACAAAAATGAATTGATATGATTGATATATGTCTTGAAATTTTTATCACAAGTTTGGTTATCAAAGTAAAATGATAAAACAAGTTTTAGAAAAACATATTTTTTAGAAAAACAGTTTTTATTGTGATTAAAACTATTTTTTAGATTTACTGTGATTTTATGGGATTTTTATTGAGTGAAAAGACCTATTTTCAAATCCCGTATCTGTGCAGAACTGAGGACTGGCTGACAGGCCAAGTCGGTCGACCGGACCGGTCGACCGCACCATAGGCCGATCGACCGGGACGGTCGACCGACGTGCACAAGTCTGTGCACGTTTTGGAGTCTCTGGGACGGTCGACCGGGCCGGTCGACCGAGATGAGAGTTCTGCTCTCAGGATGTTTCGGTCGACCGGGCCGGTCGACCGCTATTGCCCAACGGTCACATTTTTGACCGTTGGCGGTCGACCGGACCGGTCGACCGGCAGTCTGTCAGACTGCCAGCTCAGCCTAACGGCTAGTTTTGTATAGGGGCTATATAAACCCCATCTCTTTGGGGATTTTGGCGAAGTTTTCTAAGAGAAAAATTTTTAGTTTTCTGAAGTGTTTAAAAGAGTTTTAAAAAGAGTTTTTGGGCTTTAAACTTCTCATCTCTATTTGTTTTGGGTTTTTGGAAAATCAAAGAAAGTTAGGGTTTTGGAGATTGTATTGATTTGCTTTTTCTATCTTCTTCAAGTGATTTCCCAAGAAGTTTTTCTTTGGTGCTTGTTTCCAAAAACACCTTGTTTCCACACTTGAGCTATCTTCTATCCTAAACTATTAGGATCTTGTTTTTGTGGAAAAAGATAAGAGAAAAAGAAAGGGAAGTGTTTGAGGTTGTTTGTTGTAAACCTCATTGTTGTAACACCCTTATACTTGTGAATCCCTCTTCGGTAGAGGTGATCGGGTGATTGTGTTGTGGATCCCTCTTAGGTAGAGGTGATAGTGTTTGGTTGTGAGCCTCTTCGGTAGAGGTGTGTGATTGGTTGTTGTATTGGCTACGGGCCTTACCCCTCGGTTGTGAGGTGGTTGTTTGAGAGAGGAGTTTGGTACTCCTAGAGTTGTAAGAAATCCTCTTTGGTAGAGGTTCCCTCGGTGGGAGTTGAGATAGTGGAAATCCTACACGGTGGTGTAGGCGGGGATGTAGAGCAAGGTGCTCGAACCTCGAAACAAATCTTGGTGTTTGCGTATTGATCCATTGTCTCTCTAACTCTCTCTCTTATATTTGTGCAAAGCATCATATTCATATCATATCATATTTGCTTGTGTTGTGCATATTTCATATTGCCTTGCATTTATTCATATTGTTATTCATTCTTATATGCTTGGCTTGATTGTGTGTATTTTATATTGCTTGGATTGCTTGTGTGTGTGTGCCTAACTTATACTCATCCAACAAGAGCTTCACATAGCACCTCAACCCATTTCAAGGGAATCAAGGGGAGTTAGTCCAGAGCCTCGCAAGGGAAATTCGGCTACACTTGTTGTATTGTATTAGTTTGTGCATAATTTGCATTAGCTTCCGCATTTAGCGCACTTAGTTTGCATTTAGTTTCTTAGATTAGCACTTACACCTATTCACCCCCCCTCTAGGTGTTTTTCAAAATTAACTATTTAGTGATTTATAATTTTTAAATATTAAAAGAGTAAAATAATAAAAAGTAAAAACCAAAAATTAATATTAAAATATTAAAATTTAAAACAAATAATGAAAATACTAATATTAAAAATTTAAAACAAATAATAAAATAGTAAATATTATAATTAGTAATATTTAATATTAAAAATATTAAACATTAAAAATACTAAACTATAATATTATAAAAATTGTATTACTAAAATAGTAATAGTAATATAATATTAATTATTAAAATATTAAATATTACACTCTAATATTAAATATTATTAAATTAAATTATTTAAATATCAAATTCCAAAATTAAAAAATTAGAATAATTAATTAATATTATATTAAATATTTACTAGTCTAGTAATAAAAAAAGATTCTACTAGTAAAAATTTAAAATAATTAATTAAAAACTTTAATCTAATAATTGAATTTATAGAAAATTTCGTTACAGTCACCTACTTTTCTTCATAATTAGGAAAACGCTCACTTTCATATTTGTATTCGCTATAGCTTCCTCCATGTCAGTATAAATTAACTTCTCCCAACCACCACTTTATTTATTTTCATTTTCTCTTTTATCTTTCTGCATCGCTTCGGATGTTGCTCTCCCCTCAACTCTGACCCCGACACAGAGTAATTCGCGGATCGACCTACATGGTCAGGTTATCGTGGGGATTAGAAGGGGGATGGAGAGCCCCTCTCTGGGGTCTCAGGGGGTGGAGCCCATGAAACAAATTTTTTTGAATCGACCTTTTGCACATCTTATTTGTTCGTGCTCGCGATGATTTTGTTTGCTTGTGATCGATGTGGTTTTTAAATCTAAAAAGCATTGAGCATAATTCGATGTCGATGAACGGAGGTCTGTTAATGATGGCGATACTGATATGGGGACTATGACTATGGTTACAGTCCTTTATTAGAAGACTACAAAGATGATCACAGTCCTTGTATTAATTAAAAATTAGGGCATTTTGTGAGGATTGTGATATTGTCACAGTCCCAATATAGATTGGGAAATTGTGATTTATGAGAACTGAGATCATGATTATAGTCCTAATGAAAACTAAAAAATAAGACATTTTTATGATGACGGCGATCATGATCTATACAACACTACTAATTATTTATTAAAATCTACTGTCATACTAAAAAAATCTGCAACTTCAATGAAAGAGCACATGCTTTGTACAACACAATCCGCAGAGTAGAGAGGATCCCCCTTCTCCACATGTCCCACAAAAAATTCCAACCACACACCTATTTCAAATTCAAAAAAAGAGGAAACTTTAAAAAAAACCCACTGAAAACAATGTTGAGGGCAAAAAAAATGACCTACATAGCTTTCAACTTCTTCACTTTGAGTATTCCCCCTCTAGTTCACTCTCCTTCACTTTTTGCAAAAAGAAATAGAATAAATGTTACAAATGTTGCGCGCGCCCCTTGCAACAACCTCTCTGAGGAATCCACCAAACGGAGACGGATGCAGCAGGAGATATACCCAACACGATAAAAACAGAGAACAATAGAGAAAAGCAATCAACACAGTATTTAATGAGATTCGGCAACGTGCCTACATCCTCGGGGCAAGGGAGAGAGATTTTATTGACTTAACAATCAATTACAACTTATTCCTTCTTCAAGGAATTTTCAAGAGAGATTTTCAGAGGGATTTTCTTGGGATACAATACATGAGGGCTCTAGGGGTGGCAATTGGGTCGGGTCTGGTCTTAAACAGGTCGACCCATAATTGGGTCGGGTCGACCCGACCTAATTATTTATACGGGTCAAAAATCTAAACCCAAACCCGACCCGGTGTTATTGGGTCAACCCGACCCATTTGACCCGTTTAACTAAATGGGTCGGCCGGGTCGGGTCGACCCATTTGAATGACATGTTTCAGTACAAAGAAAGTTGATAATAAGTTATGAAATACACATTTACTCAGATACCAAGAAAATTAAAATTTATAATAAAAAGCAATGGTTCAAGAGACAAAAAAGCCGCGATGGGCTAGTACATTTCACAGAATCCACTAGAGTTTTGCTCAGCTCCATTTTTAAAGCTTCAAAATATGAAAATCAAACTCAAGCCACTGGCTTATGCTAAAAAAAAATTTTGCCACTGAAGCGGCTTAATAGGAAGATTAAATATTGGTATCTTGCTGACTGACTTTGACTTTCTTCTTGGCCTATAGCCTGTCGAGAGCACTATCAGCATCGCCCAGTAAAATATCAAAACCAACATAAGGAGACAAGCTCTGTTAACCTACAGAAACATACCAAGAAATATTAGTGTGTTTAAATTAACACCCTGCATTTATTTACCAGGTCTTTAACACACAATAAATTAGTCTCAAAAGGACACCAAGCTCTCTTCCATACTCTGTGAGGTTAAATGAAACATTAAAGTCTGTAATTGGAGGCCACATGTTTCTGTCATGTAATCAAAGTCTTTTTGCTGAAGTATAAATTAACAACAATCATCCACTCTTCAAGTATAAATTAACAACAAAAATAAATGTCATTACCTTCATACTCAAGTAAGAACAATAGTCGATTCTTGAGTTAAAGACTCTCCAATATTAAGATTTATAATATCTTCGGTGAGCTCATCCAAATCTAATTCCTCATTATCTAGCATAAAAGAGAACAATAAACTTACAAGTTAATCAAATAGACTATACAAGAGAGATATAAAATATTCTTTAATACACACACACATACACACATGAAAACATAATTCATTTACCTCTCATTTCATATAACCAATCCCGTGCACACACTAATGCTTCAACATTTTCCGATTTGAGAGCACTTCGATATTGGTCAAGAACTCGTCCACTAACACTAAAAGCACTCTCGGATGCCACGGTAGAAATGAGAACTGACATCACATCTCTTGCCATGAGAGCAAGCTCGTGATATCAGAATTGATTAGACTTCCAAAATGCAAGAATATCCACTTTGAAATCCCAATCATATCTTGGCTCATCTAAATAAAGCTCCAATTAAGATTTTTGAGAGGTAACAAATTCTTGACTCTCAAATGAATCAAAGTCCTATAATATTGAAACATAAGAAAAAAATTATTAAACTATACATGTGAGATGCTAAAATTCACAAGATGAAAAGAAACGTTTAACATTTAAAAATATTTTACCTTCAAAACATTCATGCAATGTTCATCATAAATGTCTTCGTGCCCATTGGAGCTCCCCGCCTTGTTAGAATCCTCAAATGTTCTTGGCATACGAAATTCCGATTTGCTTGCACATTCATTGAAGAGAGAGAAAGCTTGCTTTTTACCTTCCCAAATTGTCTAGAATCATATCCATACAACCGCTTGTAGCAAAATTTCACAAATTGTATCTTATATCGAGGGTCCAATACACAAGCAATAGCAAGCAATAAATTATATTCTCTCCAATACTTTTCAAACTTTCTATTCATCTCAATAGCCATTGATTTCACATGAAAATCATCACTTTGCATCCCTTTTTTCAGGTATGTTGAACAACAAAAACCTTTGGAAAATAAAGATTAGCCGTGGGATATTTTGTACCGGAGAAGATACATGTCACATTATAAATACTCTTAAGAATGTTTTAATTTTTTCGGCTTTATCCCATTTCTTTTCGAATGGACAAAATCCAGTATAATTAGAATCACTTAGTTTCATGTGAATAAAAGCTCGGCGGTAGTATAAAGAACTCTCAAGCATCAAAAAAGTAGATTTCTATCTTGTTGGAACATCATACCTCAAACTCTTTCTTGCATCCAAAGAAATATGAGTCACACATTCAAGAAACTTTTGTTTTCTAATTTGAGAACCCTTAACATACTTAATACTTTCTCGAATTTTAGAAATACAACCATCAAGTTCCTTTAATCCTTCTTGCACAATCAAATTGAGAATATGTGCACAACCTCTCACATGAAAGAGTTCTCCATTTCTAAGAAGTGCTTGCTTTAATTTAAGTTGTTCCTTCAACAAATCAACAACACATCATTCGCCGAAGCATTATCCAATGTGCAAGAAAATAGTTTATGATCTATTTTTCAATCAACAAGCAAATTGTAGATTCTTTCACAAATTACGACACCGGAGTGGGGTGGAGGCATAGAACAAAAATTAAGGATGCGCTTTTGTAGCCTCCAATCATCATCTATGAAGTGTGTCGTGAGACAAAGATAACCATCAGTAGCAATGGAAGTCCACAAATCAGAAGTCAAATTAACTCTACCAGGAATTGATTCTAAGAGTCTTTAAGTCTACATTTTTCTTTCTTATATAGATTCAAAAACATCAGACTTGGCAGTATTCTTTGAAATGTGTTTCACCTCTTCATGAAGGTATGAGAGAATAGCTCTGACTCCTTCATATTCAACAAATTTGAATGGCAAATCATATTGGATAATTGCTCTAATGACTAACTCTCTAAACTTGTTCGAATCAAACTTTGATGCATGCACAGTTATAGACCCACTCGATTGAGAAAACATCATTTGACTAAGATCTCTTTACTTCTCATAAGTTTGTAAATGCTTCAATAAATTTTTTGTACCATGATCAGTGTCACAAATATACTTTGATCCACATTTATTACACCTGCAGGTTCTTTTTTGTCCCACGACTTCTTCATCTTTAGTAAAATATTTTCAAACCATTGAAGTTTCTCTTCTTTTTCTTTTCACATGAGACTCTTTCTTATTAGTAATAGAATCGGGTTTTTCACTATCATTCTCACCAGATGAAACATCCAACTCAATACCAATAACTTCATCAATGGAATTATTAGCATCGAATTCCATAATTATCTGTAAAAATATATATTCTTTCTAACAAAATACTATCAAATTCTCATTTAGACAACAAAATCCATAATACTCAAAAGCAGTTAAAAGTAAAACAATACACAAATGACAGGCAGGTTTGTCTCAAGAAAGGCAACAAATTTGTCATATCAAAGCGGTTTGATTAAGTATAAATAAGTCATTTGCAGAAGCATACTAATAAACATATAGATTGCATTTCATTTTCTCCCTTTTGTTGCATTATAGCAAGTGGTCAGAAAGAAAATTTGGAGTTATGACAACCTGTAAGATCACCGTATTACAAACTAAGATGTTCATGTATAGTTAATAGTAGTTACTGTAGTTTTTTTGTTAATCAAACTTAATCTATTAAAATTTATCATGCTAAGCTAGGCAAGAGAACTTTTCTAAACAATCATATTCTGTCATGTATTGTGAAGGAAGATCAGTCATTTTTGTTTAAGCATCAAAAAATGTATAGATTAAATAACAAAAACTCCTAAGCTGGACTTATTATCCCACCAAAAGAAGAAAAATAAAAACAAAGTAAAATATAAATTGCCAAAATAACACCCATTTTTATGATTTATAAAGAGAAAAGTAAAATAAATTGATGCTAAACAATTTTTCAACCATCAGGAAGCAAATACATGATACCAAAATGCACTGTTGAAACTGAAAAAATATTAGGCACTTAATAAACTAGATATATGAGACATGATAATAAACTGAATAAATAGAATTTGACATCCCAAAAAATCTAAACATATAAACCTCAAATTGAAACTGAAATAAACTTGACACCAGAGAAACATATTGACAGAAGGGGAAAAAAAACTACAATCTATCAAAATTTATCATGCTAAGTTAGGCAAGAGAACTCTTCTAAATATCATCTTCTGTCATGTCATAATATTGTGAAGGAAGATCAACAGATGATGTGTTTCTTTCTCAGAATTCAATAGAAATTTGGGAGACAAGAATGATTAAGAGATTCTAATTGACAGGTAGATCACCATGCTCAAGAAATCATTCAGGATACCAAAATTATTCAGGATACCAGACAACGGATCTGAATCTGATGAAGCTCGTGCGAATGTCTTGAAGAAAGGAGGAAGAGAAACTTATCTTTCAAATTCGTAAAGTCACCGAATCCGATAGCTCGCCGAAGAGAATTTGGGAAAGCTGTGAGCTGCGAAAGTGCGACTTCGGCCAGATCGATGGATTGTTTGAAGTTGGAACTGTTGGCCCAGAGGCCTTCCTCTCTAGTTTTGATGATGATTAACTCATGTAGTTATGTTTACTAATAATCTTGTGATTTTAGTTACAGATCTTTAATCAAGATATTAGTTGGTGATTAGCTTCAACAAAGGAGTTTAGAAGCTTTTCATGGTGAATCCAGGGCCAAAGCATCAAGATCATACCTTGCCTAGCTCATCGATCACGGTGTTTGTGGATCGAGTCACCTTGAAGATGAAGATCGTCAAGAAGACTTAGGTATCCATAGTTTAGTGTGTTTTAGATCCATTTGTAAAGATAAGAATAGTTGATATGCTCAAGTGCACAACACACACAATTTCATGTTTTGGATTTGGTTTTCATGAATAATAGATCAAAACAAGTTTATATGTATAGTAGATGTATTCTTTCTATACATGCATGCTTAAACTTTTTATACAAACTTATTTTGACTATCTTATTCATGTATTGAAAAATCAAGTTTGATAAAAATACAAGTTTTAGTTTTTGGTAAAAATTGTTAGATACAAAAATAGTTCATATTGATTGATATTTGAGCTAAACTGTTTATCACATGTTTATATATCAATGCAAAATGATAAAACTATTTTTGGTGATTTTTAGAAGTGTTAAAAGATTTTTATAAAATATTTTTACCGAGTGTTTCTGACCCAGATCTGTGCTGATAGGCTAGGTCGGTCGACCGGACGGTCGACCGCACCATGGGCCGGTCGACCCTTGCGGTCGACCGACGTGCACAGACTTGTGCATGTTTGGCAGACACAATCTCGGTCGACCGGGCGGTCGACCGATCTGAGAGCTGAGCTCTCTGTTTCTTTGGGTCGACCGGGCGGTCGACCGGGTTTGCCCAACGGTCATAAATATGACCGTTGGCGGTCGATCGGGCGGCCGACCGCCAGGCCTGTCAGGCTGCCACATCAGCCTAACGGCTAGTTTCAGGGTTTGGCCTATATAAACCCCATTTGTTTGGGATTTTGGTTAAGGTTTTTACAAGAGAAAAATTGCTGTTTCCCTAGTGTTAAAAACAGTTTTTAAAAGTATTTTTGAGCTTTAAACTTCCAATCTTATTTGTTTTAGGTTTTTGGAAAAATCAAAAAAAGAGTATTTAGGGAGATTTGTCTTGGCTTTCATTTTCTATCTTTTACAAGAGTTTTCCCAAGTATTTTTCTTTGAGTTTTTGTTTTCCAAACACCTAGTTTTCCACACTTAAGCTTATCTTCTATCATATTCTATTAGGATCTTGTTTTGTGGAAAAGAGAGATTGTTTGAGGTTGCTAAGCCTCCAAGTTGTAAACACCCTTACTTTTGTTGTATCCCTCTTTGGTAGAGGTTGATCGGGTGATTGTTTGGATCCCTCTTCGGTAGAGGTGATTGTGTTTGTATTGGCTACGGGCCTTATCCCTCTTCGGTAGAGGTGGATTGTGGTTGTATTGCCTCGGTGGCATTGTAAGGTTGAGAGAGGAGTTCGGTACTCCTATAGTGGATTAGAAATCCTTCTCGGTGAAGGCGGGGACGTAGAGCTAGGGGCTCGAACCTCGGAACATATCATTGTGTTTGCGTTTGATCCACTTGTCTCTAAACTCTCTCTCTTTACTTTGTGCATTGCATTATTCATATTGCCATATCATTCATACTTGTGTTTGTGCCTTGCATATTTCATATTGCTATATCTCTTATATGCTTGGTTGTTTGTGTGTGCCTCATTTGTACTTAACCACAAGAGCTTCATATAGCACCTCAACCCATATCTAGGGGAATCAAGAGGAGTTAGTCCAGAGCCCTTCACGGGAAATTCGGCTACACTTGTGTGTTGTACTAAGTGTGTTGCAAATTAGTTTTAAGCTTCCGCATTTAAGCGCATTTAGTTTCTAGATTAGCACTATCACCTATTCACCCCCCCTCTAGGTGGTTTTCAATTGGTATCAGAGCCTACGCTCCTGATACTTAGGCTTAACATCCTAGGAGTGAGATCCTTTGTTTGCTAATCTATCATTTGCATTTGCACATTCATTTGCTTGCACACATTTTAGTTTGGACCCATGGACTTCATGACCCCACCTATGTTTGATCCTTCCAACATCATTGTTTGGAAGATTAGGATGTCCGTTTATTTACAAACCCTAGGACATAAGGTTCACCTTGCCATTACCAAGGAATCCTTCCTTAGTGATAGAAAGCATATAGGGGCCAATGCACTTGCCCTTGAGGCCATTAGAAGCACACTTCCTAAAGATTATCTTTTGCGTGTTTCTAACATTGATTCCGCCTTTGCAGTGTGGAATATGTTGACAACCACCACCACCTCCAAGCTTCAATTGTCAATCCAACCGGAGGAAGAATCTAGTGGAGAATCCGATTCTCAATGCTATATGATCCAAGGGAATGACTCCCTTGAGGTACAATCGGAACTTCAACTAGATAATGATGATACTAGTTCTTCATGTAATGATTTTGTTGATCCTCATGCTTTAAATGAAGAACTATCTATTGTTTGTGAAAAATTGTTTGAAAAATATAAAATTTTGAAAAAGAAAAGTCTAGGACTTGAAAATGAAAATAAGAGTTTGCATTCTAGACTTAACAATGTTTTGCAAGAGAAGGTTGAGGTCTATAATGAAAGGGATTCATTGAGATCTCAATTAGAACTTGCACTTAAAGAAAATGAATTTTTAAAATCTAAAAATGATTGCCATCTTATTTTAAAGAAAAATGAAAATTTAACTTCAAAAGTTGACTTTGTTTTAAAAGAGAATGTTGCTTTGAAAAATAAAATAATTTCTATTTCAAATGATTTAGATATTTGTTTAAAGAAAAATTTTGTTTTGCAAAATAATATAGATGCTCATGTTTGCCATGCTAGGGTAGTATCATACACATCACATATTCACCCCCCCTCTAGGTGGTTTTCAATTGGTATCAGAGCAAAATAATATAGATACTCATGTTTGCCATATGCACTTCATTGTCATATTTTTAATTGATATCATAATTGTTTGATCACCCCCTTATTGCATTGTGTTTTGTTTTAGACAAAAGGGGGAGAACATCTTATCATTATTGGTTCACCCCCCCCCCTCTTGTTTCTTTAGTTCATATAAAAAGGGAGAAGATTTTGTTTGTTTTACAAAAGCTCTGATACTTTCAAAATTTTTGTTTAAGAAAAATTAAAATGTTTTGATGTGTATTTCCTATATGCAAGGAGAGCTTAACATCTCTTCTACATATAGATTCATGTTGAGTGTATTGTATATTGAAGAGCTTGACAACTCTTCTTTATGTGGTACACGTGTGTAGGGGGAGCTTCACATCTCCTCTTATGCATTACATATTATACGTTATGTGAATTAGGGCTTGTCATCCCTCTTTCATGTAATGTATATGTGTAGGGAAGCTAACTTAACGTCTTCCTCTTCATGAATGTATATCGCATATAAACTTTTATTGATTGAACCCCTTATTGATTTTTTTGTTTTTGACAAAAAGGGGGAAAAAATTTGTTTTTGTGTATTTACCCCTTTGTTGATGATTGACAAAAGGGGGAGAAAGATTTTGAGTTTATTAGTTTTATATATGCATATTTATGAGTTTTATATATGCATATTTATGTTTTGCATATATTAAGTTTAATATAGTTTAATGTTAATTGGCATCTAAAGCATGTTTTGTTTTTGAACATTGCATTGTTTCTAGAGCCTCTTTATTGTTTATGCATATCTATGCATGTTTCATGTTTATTTGTTTATGCATGAGTTAAGGGGGAGCTTCTTTGAAGCTTAACTTTAATCCATGCATATATAACTCCATGAGTTTTGTCATCATCAAAAAGGGGAGATTGTTGGCCCAGAGGCCTTCTTCTCTAGTTTTGATGATGATTAACTCATGTAGTTATGTTTACTAATAATCTTGTGATTTTAGTTACAGATCTTTAATTAAGATATTAGTTGGTGATTAGCTTCAACAAAGGAGTTTAGAAGCTTTTCATGGTGAATCCAGGGCCAAAGCATCAAGATCATACCTTGCCTAGCTCATCGATCACGGTGTTTGTGGATCGAGTCACCTTGAAGATGAAGATCGTCAAGAAGACTTAGGTATCCATAGTTTAGTGTGTTTTAGATCCATTTGTAAAGATAAGAATAGTTGATATACTCAAATGCACAACACACACAATTTTATGTTTTGGATTTGGTTTTCATGAATAATAGATCAAAACAAGTTTACATAGTTTATATGTATAGTAGATGTATTCTTTCTATACATGCATGCTTAAACTTTTTATACAAACTTATTTTGACTATCTTATTCATGTATTGAAAAATCAAGTTTGATAAAAATACAAGTTTTAGTTTTTGGTAAAAATTGTTAGATACAAAAATAGTTCATATTGATTGATATTTGAGCTAAACTTTTTATCACATGTTTATATATCAATGCAAAATGATAAAACTATTTTTGGTGATTTTTAGAAGTGTTAAAAGATTTTTATAAAATATTTTTACCGAGTGTTTCTGACCCAGATCTATGCTGACAGGCTAGGTCGGTCGACCGGGACGGTCGACCGCACCATGGGCCGGTCGACCCTTGCGGTCGACCGACGTGCACAGACTTGTGCATGTCTGGCAGACACAATCTCGGTCGACCGGGCGGTCGACCGGATTTGAGAGCAGAGCTCTCTGTTTCTTTGGGTCGACCGGGTTTGCCCAACGGTCATAAATATGACCGTTGGCGGTCAACCGGTCGGCCGACCGCCAGGCCTGTCAGGCTGCCACATCAGCCTAACGGCTAGTTTCAGGGTTTGGCCTATATAAACCCCATTTGTTTGGGATTTTGGCTAAGATTTTTACAAGAAAAAAATTGCTGTTTCCCTAGTGTTAAAAACAAGTTTTCAAAAGTGTTTTTGAGCTTTAAACTTCCAATCTTATTTGTTTTAGGTTTTTGGAAAAATCAAAGAAAAGAGTATTTTGGGAGATTTGTCTTGGCTTTCATTTTTTATCTTTTACAAGAGTTTTCCCAAGTATTTTTCTTTGAGTTTCTGTTTTCCAAACACCTAGTTTTTCACACTTGAGCTTATCTTCTATCCTATTCTATTAGGATCTTGTTTTGTGGAAAAGAGAGATTGTTTGAGGTTGCTAAGCCTCCAAGTTGTAAACACCCTTACTTTTGTTGTATCCCTCTTTGGTAGAGGTTGATCGGGTGATTGTTTGGATCCCTCTTCGGTAGAGGTGATTGTGTTTGTATTGGCTACGGGCCTTATCCCTCTTCGATAGAGGTGGATTGTGGTTGTATTGCCTCGGTGGTATTGTAAGGTTGAGAGAGGAGTTCCGTACTCCTATAGTGGATTAGAAATCCTTCTCGGTGAAGACGGGACGTAGAGCTAGGGGCTCGAACCTCGGAACATATCATTGTGTTTGCGTTTGATCCACTTGTCTCTAAACTCTCTCTCTTTACTTTGTGCATTGCATTATTCATATTGCCATATCATTCTTACTTGTGTTTGTGTCTTGCATATTTCATATTGCTATATCTCTTATATGCTTGGTTGTTTGTGTGTGCCTCACTTGTACTTAACCACAAGAGCTTCATATAGCACCTCAACCCATATCTAGGGGAATCAAGAGGAGTTAGTCCAGAGCCCTTCACGGGGAATTTGGCTACACTTGTGTGTTGTACTAAGTGTGTTACAAATTAGTTTTAAGCTTCCGCATTTAAGCGCATTTAGTTTCTAGATTAGTACTATCACCTATTCACCCCCCCCCTCTAGGTGGTTTTCAGGAACTGGAGACTGGAGAGGGAGGAGAAGAAAGGATGGATTTGAAGAGGCCGATGACTTGGATTGGTCGGTGGATGATCTAAGGTTTTGTTGGAACTTGGAAGAAGGAGAATAGAGAAGGGTCGTGGCAGTGAGAGGAAACGAATAAATGATTCCCAAAAAAATTCTCTGAATCAAAAATATACAAAAGTAAACGGGTCTTAGCGAGTCTGGTGGGTTTGGGTCGACCCGACCCATTTATTAATCGGATCTGGTGGGTCGACTTGATTACGATCCAAACCCGTATAGCTCAAACCCATACCCACTTATTCTGGGTCGGGTCGGGTCTGGGGTCGGCTCTGAATTGCCCCCTAGCTCTAGCCCTTATTTATAGCCACAGAGTCCTAGGATATTAGGAAACCCCGATTGAATTCGATCTCAAACAGAAAAGGAATCCGAATCCTAAAAAGAATCCAAATCCTAAGAGGAGAAATAATTCACCTATTAGGAAACTCCAATTGGATCCGACTCCTTTTCAGAAACGAAGTCCGAATCTAAGTTGGATTCCACAAGCTTCATCAAGCTTTTATCTCCTTTCTCTCCCTATAATTCTCCACCTCGGTGAAGATTTTTCAAATCTGAGCCGAACTCCAGCGAACACCAATATATCACCTGGCGTAATCGACACACGATCTCGACGAAATCGACACACGATCTCGGCTTTGAGCACTCTGGGCGAAATCGATACACGATCTCGACTTGACCAACAGACTAAATCTGTTCCTTCAAACGAATCGCCAACATACGTACAATTGATTTCCACTGGTCTCACTAGATCCAAACTGAGTTTGTCGTCGCCACTTGCAACTCTCCCCAAACTCCAATATCAATTGTAAGTTTCCAACTTCAGCTCAGCTATCAACTGGGATGCACCACACATGCCTTCCCTATACTTCACCGATGAGAACTTCCATACATGTCGATCACCGAACGTGTCTCTAACTCAGTAACTACATGACCTCACGAAGAGCTCATCATGAGTCAACACTGACTCTCCAATTGACTGGCTCTCCAGTCCACATGTCTTTAAGATGGTCCAACCAAATCTGAGTAGAGCAAACCAAACACCATCATCGGCTTCAACAAACTGGATGCACACCCCTCTTATTCAAGCTAAACCATCTTCTCACCAAAAGATCAATTGTTCATCGAGATCACAATGTTTCACCTCTACGTGAAGTCCAACTCTTCACCTCTACGTGAAGTCCAACTCTTCACCTCTATGTGAAGTTCCAATCAGCTTCTCAAGAACCCAAATAGCTTCAAACGGATTGTATCACCAAATGTGGCTTTACGGCTGCCTACGTACCTTGCCCAAAGATCAAGCCACTCGTAGTTCATTGAAATGAGCTTCATCAAGCTCAAGCACTTGTACCTGAATCTTCAGCAGCGAACCTATCTGGCTGAGTCATATGAACCTCCTCACTACCGTCATAGAGAACAACGGCCTTCAACTTGAGCTTGTCGCGATCACAAGCTTGAGATTCATACTTCTTCACCCACTTTCGTGTTTTTACCTTGGTTCCAATGGCTGCAAACAATTCGACATTCTCAATAATGTCTTCAACCTGTTCAGTATCAACCCTGGCTACACGATCTCCACCCGGTGTCACATCCGGTGAAGTCTTCACTGATATCGAACCAACTGACGATGGTGGAGTAGCATCAACCTCCACCCGCTGCGATACTTTCTTGGTCTTCGTCCTCTCCACCTGCTGAGAGACGGTAGACTTATTCACTGAAGGCTCATCAAACATGACATGCCGACTCAACACGATCTTCTTGTTTTCAGGTCCCACAACTTATAGCCTTTCATATTTCTCTTGACACCCAAAAACACAAACTTCTTAACTCGCGGATTCACCATGCCATCTTTGGCACGAAAGTAGGCCGGACTTTCAAATTCTCGCAGCAAAGCATGACCTTGAGTGGCTTTCCCAGACCAAATTTTCAATGGAGTTTTACCTCCTATCGCAGTCGATCCATTTATGAGATGGCTAGCATACACAATCGCCTCAGCCCAAAATGATTTGTCTAATCGTGCATTAGACAACAACCACTGAACCTTCTCCAACAAGAAAAGATTTACCTCCTTAGCCAACCCATGTATACCTTCTGTGAAGTGAGTACCAATACCAGTATTCTGGCCAAATCGTAGAAATTGGTTCATGTATCTTTCAACATTACCAATCTGTAGCTCCTTGATCTTCCTACTTGTCTGCTTCTCCATTCTTCCTTTCCACTTCACCATCATATTTAGGGCTTCACACCTTTGTCTCATGAGATATATCCAACAATGCCTAGATAAATTATCAATAAAAGAGATAAAGTACCTGTGACCTCCAAGCGATGCAGTGTTAGTAGGTCCCCAAACACTTACATGAATACAATCAAGAAGACCTTCTGAGCGGTGAGTACCGGTGCTGAATTTCACCTTCTTCTAGTCCAGAACGCCGTGTTCACCCACCAAGTTGCAGGTAGCAGCACCTTCCGATGATCCCTTCTTTACAGGAGCTTGCAAAGACTTTTTACCTCCATGTCCGACCTTCATCTGCCAGACCTTTGTGCAACGATCATCTGAAGAACTAGAAGTCTCCACCTGACCTGTAACTGTACTACCCTTCAAGTAGTAGAGATTGTTCGGCGGACGACCTTCAACACCACCATTGAGCCTTTGGTCATCTTGAGAACACAATCTCGTATAGATACCACAAGGCCCAATGCTTCCAAAGTGCCAACAGAGATGAGATTCCTTTTGAGTTGAGGTATATACCTCACCTCCTTCAGTTCTCGTACTATCCCATCAAACATCTTGATACGGACTGTACCCATCCCTTCCACGTTACACTGATGATCATCACCCATGACCGTGAAGCATCCATCTAGCTTCTCAAAGCTAGAAAACTAGGCCCTGTTTGGGCACACATGATAGTAGCTCCGGTATCTAAGATCCACTCAGCATTATCTGAGTAACTAACAGTAGGAGTAGTAACAGAGAGAGAGAATACCGATGAGTCTGAATCTGATCCATCCGCCTGTGAAGTACTGCTTGAGTACTGATCACCTGTGCGAGATTTGCCTCAGCATCAGCTCCTTCTTCTTACCTTTGGCCTTCGGACAGTCAACCTTCCACAGCCCTAGCTCCTTGCACAAGGCGCACCGATTCTTGTTCAAATCTCTAAAGCCTGATCTAGACTTCGATCTTCCCCGATCATCTCTTCTCTTCCTATTGGAACTTCTGCCTCTTACCACCAATGTCTCTACTGTTGTGCTCCCAGAAGAAGACAGTCTGTCATGTCTCCTTGCTTCATAACTCACAAGAGAAGCAAACACCTCACTATAGCTAAGAAATTTCTTCCATTGATCAATGTAAGAGTAAAGGTCTCATACTCTTCTTGAGGAAGAGAATTCAACAGAATTACCGCGTTATCCTCTTCATCGATCTCCACATCCACATTAACTAGGTCTGTAAGAAGCTTTGTGTAGTTGTTCATGTGTTCATTGATGAGCATCCTCTCTGCATTTGAAAACAATAAAACTTACTCTTCAACTACAACCGAGATTCGACGCTTTTCGTCAGATATTTCTTCTCCAGGATCTCCCACAGCTACCTCGCAGATGTTTCATGCAACACATGATACTTAATGTCTTGTGTCAAACAAGACATGATTAAGCCACACGACGTACGGTTCATCTTATTCCAATCTTCTTCAGTTGTTGATGCGCGCTTCTTCTCCAACCGTAGAGTGTCTTCGAGGTTTGATGCCGCTAGCGCATTCATCACCTCACACCTTCACATACCGAAATTGTTCTTGTCGTCGAACTTCACCACATCAATCTTCAATGGATTTAGATTTGATATACTTTCTCTAGCCATCTTCTCAACTGATTCCTCAAAGCAATGCGGAAACAAATAGAGTTAGATAAAACAACTAGATAAAGACAGGATCTTTACCTCCACGTGAAACACTCGAAGAGTTTCCAAAGCAATCTACTCCAAATTGATTCCTTGAGCAATCTACACACTGTTTTGAGATCGACACACGATCCCACAACAGTCTCAACGCTGCTCCGAGATCGACACATCTCCGCCAGTCAGCAACTGATGCTCTTCGAATCAACACATGATCCCACGCCGAACCTGGGATGCTCTGATACCACTTATTGCGCGCGCGCCCCTTGCAACAATCTCTCTGAGGAATCCACCAAACGGAGACAGATGCAGTCGGAGATGTACCCAACATGACAAGAACAGAGAACAATAGAGAAAGCATTCAACACAGTATTTAACGAGGTTCGATAACGTGCCTACATCCTCGGGGCAAGGGGGAGAGAGAGAGATTTTATTGATTCAACAATCAATTATAACTTATTTCTTCTTCAAAGAATTTTCAAGGGAGATTTTCAGAGGGATTTTCTTGGGATACAATACATGAGGGCTCTAGCCCTTATTTATAGCCACAGAGTCCTAGGGTATTAGAAACCCTGATTGAATTCGATCCCAAACAGAAAAGAATCTGAATCCTAAAAAAATCCAAATCCTAAAGGCGAAATAATTCACCTGTTAGGAAACTCCAATGGATCCGACTCCTTTTCAGAAACGAAGTCCGAATCCAAGTTGGATTCCACAAGCTTCATCAAACTTTCATCTCCTCTCTCTCCCTACAACAAACACTAAATCTCTCCTCTCACGGTGCGAACAAACTAAAATCTCGCAATGTGTTTCGCGAGTTACCCCTTCTACCGGAGGGTCGACTGCGGCTTCCACGACATAAGCCCTCCATGATCGCCTCCAGCAACCGATTTTGAACAGGCTATAAAAATAAACTACAATAAATAAAGATCATTACAATAACACATATAGATGTCAAGATTTGTACTCTAGATATGTCTCTAATCTGATTGGTTATTATTAACCTAACTAATGTGGTACTTACCTGCGTCCCATATCATTACCGTTTTTTCATATATCAAACAAAGTTGTCATTATTGTAATTACCTGCCAATGTAGTGCATGCGTTTTGGAAGGACACCGTGCATGCTCGGTACCATGGTCTAATACCCTTGGCGCTGACCCAGGACAAGCCGCATAGCTCTGAGACGACAGCCCCACACATGGTGTCGTAATCTCATTTCAGTCGATCTTTAATTTGAGGGGGAGCCCAACCAGTTGTGTGGGTGAGTGAGTTGGGGGTTTTGAGATAAAAAGAGTGGTTCCATGTTTTGATATATTTCTGTAAGGAGAAGAGCAGTAATGTAACTTTAATCACATCGTTAACAGCGTTTTGAGATAAAATGAGAAACAGATAGTTCAAGGAGTATAGTGGGGTTTCAAAAGTTGAGGGGGATATTTTGATAAACGTGAAAGTTGAATAGGGTATTAAAAAATAAACCATAAATTTTTAAAGAATTGATAAACATGTAATACATAATTTTGATTAAATTTAATTTTTAATATAGAAATTAATATCAAATTTCAAATTTTAATTCAAAACCAAAATCTTAGACACAAGTAAAAAAAAAAAAGAAGGAAAAAAAAGAAATATCAGTCTAGACTATTACAAATTATTTACAATTTAGTTGGATTGTCAATCTGCAAAATTTGGAGGTATTTTTTTCATGCAATTTATCCCAAAAGAAAAAAATCTCTCTTTAGATTTTATCAAGATTAAAAAATGCTATCCTAACCGACAAAAGGAATATTAATTTGTTTATTACTTGCCCCACAAGATAACCTCCTCACAAAATACACGGAAAGAGAGAGAGAGAGAGAGAAGAAAAGAAAAAGAAATAAGAAGCCGCAGCCGCATATATAAATGGAGATAGAGTCGGATCGGGTAAGCCAACCCTCTATCCTCTTCCTCCAACCCTCAACGGTGACGGCGGATCCCTAGCGGATCGGGTCCATCATCGACAACAACCCTCTTCTCTCCGCCCCCTCTTCGGTATCCGGATCCGATAGCGAGCGAACTTCTCCCTCCATCAACCTCCCTCAAACTCAAAGTAAGTTCTCTAACCCCTCTCCCTGTTTCTTCTCAGAACCCTAGATTCAATATCCCAACTTTTCTTCTTTTAGGTTTAAACAATTCCTCGATTCTTCACACAAGCCTAGGGTTTTAACACTGATTGACCGTAAATTAATCTGGAACTCGTTATGATCAAACAAAAGATCTTTTTTTTTATTATTTTGGTGTTATTGATTGGTGTTTTTGCCCCTAGAGTTAAGGAACTATAGGGTTTTGTTGTGGATAAACAAAATCTCTTTTTTTGGGTTGCAATTGATTGATATGTTGCTCGACGTTGGTTGAATTTTTTTATAAACGCAGCAGCATGGCTGAAGGTGGAGATATGGATGGAAACAGTACTAACAATGCAGTAGCAATTCATCTGGCTGGTAATGAACCGGCGTCGAGGAGAAGATTGAGGTCACTAGTATGGAATGATTTCACTAAGGAACGAAAAGCCGATGGAAACTGTGTGGCAATCTGCAACCATTGCAAGAAACAGCTCTCTGCTAGCAGCCGCAGCGGAACAACCCATTTAAAAAACCACCTTGCTACCTGCACAAACACAAAGGTTCGCAAGAGGAAGAAGCTGGTTGTTAGGAGATTGGTTTTGAAAGGTGACAAGAACGATGGGGTTAATATGGATCTATCTCAGTTTGATCAGGAGTTGAGCCGGCAGGACCTTGCCCGAATGATTGTTCTGCACGGTTACCCTTTTACGATTGTGCATCACGTCGGGTTTAAGGCATTTGTTAAGAACCTCCAGCCGCAGTTCAAGTTGATGTCTCATGATGTTGTTAAGGAGGATTGTATGAAGATTTATGAGGGTGGGAGGGTTAAGTTGCGGGAACTGCTTGAGAAGCTTCCTTGTCGGGTTAGCCTCACAGTCGATATGTGGAGGTCGAATGAGGATGTGGAGTATGTGTGCTTGACTTGCCATTATGTTGATGATGACTGGAAGCTTAAAAGGAAGTATCTAGATTTTTTGCATGTTGAGACTCCGACTCCAGGTGAAGAGATCAGTAAGATTATTGCGGAGAAGTTGCTTTTTTGGAATTTACACAGAAAGTTGTTTAGTGTGATTTTGGATAATTGTAATGAAATTGATGTTGTGGCTAGGGAGCTCCGTCCCCTTGTGCTGTTGAATGCCTCTGTGCCTTTTAATGGTGAATTCTTCACTTAAGATCCGCTGCATCAGTTTTGAATTTAATTGCCCATGATGTTCCTGGGTTAGTGTGTGATATAGTTAGTAAAGTGCGGGATAGTTTGCTGTACGTGAGATCTTCACCAACCGCACTAAATAATTTTCAGATTGCAGCAAGAAAGGTTGGAGCCCACAGAAATCGTTGGTTTCTGATGTCCAGAATAGTAGCTGGGTTGCAATTTACATGATGCTTGACAATGCATGTGAATATCAAGCTGCTTTTACTTGTTTAGCTGAATGTGATAGCGAGTACATGAATCCATTATCTTCTGAGGAGTGGGATCTAGCTAAAGCTGTTACTGAATGCCTGTATGTGCTTTATAATGCGATAGAAAAATTCTCAGAGGCAAAAATTCCCACATCAAACCTTTATTTTAATGATATATGTGCATTCCATGTGTTGCTGAAGAATTGGAAAGCAAGTACCCTTCCTGTATTTGCAACAATGGCTTCTCAAATCCTTGAGAAGTTTGAAGACTATTGGCGACCAACATTGCTTGTTATGGCCATTGCTTCTATTCTTGATCCTCGCTACAAAATGAAGTCAATTGAGTATTTCTTCAAGACAATTTATGATGATGCCGATGCAAAGATTGAAGAGATCCGCAAATATTTGAAAGAACTCTATGATCAATATGTAAAGCAATCAAATAGTACATCTCAAAACAAGCATTTCTTTGCTACAATGAAAATAATAGCAGTGGCAGTAGTACTACTGAGATGAAACCTGGTGTAGAACCTAAAACTTCTTCTCGTACATTGTTCGATGCAAGGCGGGGACTTGATCAATATCTCCAGGAAACCTCATCAAGTCAACCACAAAAACAGATTTGGACCTGTATTTGGATGAAGCTGTCTATCAGTCCAAAGGTTCTGAGGACAACTTCAACATCTTGGCTTGGTGGAAATTCATGCAGCAAAATATCCTGTTCTTTCTATTATGGCTCGTGATATTCTGGGATTCCTCTGTCAATTGTTGCAATAGATGGTGAAAGTAGAGTGCTCAATCAGTACCTGAGTTCCCTGGACCCAGTAACTGTCCAAGCTTGATCTGTGGACAGGATTGGCTAAGAGATGAATTTGAAGGTATACCACTATTTTTAGATTTACTTGTTAGCTTATTTCTTTCAGTCCATAAACTATTCTCTAAGGTTAACTGCTCTTTTTCTCTAGTTCAAGTAGAACCTCCAGGAATAGCAGATGAAGTTGCCCCTGTTCCATTGTCTGCTAACTTGGATGGTGATGTTGATGAGTGCATGATTCCAGCAAATGGAGAAGAATTCTCACATCAAAACAGGTGATTAGTTATTTAAAAACATATTTAGCCCTCGTTTTATCATTATTCTTTATATTCTTAGCGCTGTTGTGTATCTGTGTAAAACATGCGCGCGCGCGCGCACTGCGTTACATTACAGAACTTTCACATCTATTTCATCATACATATGTTGATCCTTGGATATCTCTATCTTTTGTGTCGCTTTCACTGTTTATTTTGTTGGCTGGATTTGTGAAGTTTGAGTTCAAGTGCCAGGCCTAAGCTGTGATTTAATTGAGATGGATTTGAGGACAATGGTGTCCTTAGTTCTATGATTTGGTAAAACATGGGGCAACAGGGCTTTCTCCACTTGACTTCCATAGAATACTGCCAATTTCCCTTCATCAAATACATGTTAGCTTTAACAATTTCAGATTTTGTTATTGTTTTGTACTATCAGAATCTTGTATGAACAAAACGGAGTCATGTAGGTGACCCCGAATTTTTGGGATAAAGACACTGCTGCTGCCAGCTGTTGTTGTTTATAGAAGTCTTCTCCTTTTCTCCCTCTTCTGTATATCTATGTTGCTTCTTCTATGGTGCCATGATGTTTCCTGAAATGTATAGTCAGCTTATTTTGGTAGATTATACATCTGGGACTGCTTAATTCTTACTTCATAATAGTGTTGATAAACTTACTTTTTTTATGGGGTTAAGTGCAACTTCTTGTCTGATCTTTGTAGCCCTTATCAATCTGTCTATCAGCAATTTATCATAATTGACACATAACTTTGATCATGATCCTTTGTTTTGGATGGTTCATGTTCAGTTTTCCTAATTCCCTTTGAGGGTTGGAAGTTCTTTTTGAGCAACCTTTTTCAGATTGCACTCATGGTTACTTTTGTGCATGTTTCATGTTCGATGTTCCAAGATGGTTTAAAAATTCAGAGCTAAAGTCAAAGTAACCTCTTTTCTTTAAAAAATAAATAAATAAATTTTGAGCCCAAGTTTAACCATAATTTATATGTGTATTTGGATCCAGATCCATTCTTGTACACGATGCAATATGTTGGTTACATTGCCCTAATTTATTTTGGGTTTTGGTTTTTATGTGATTCAACTGGAACCATACGAGATGCGTAACTTGAAGACTACTTATATTTAACCTATTGTCAACAACTACTTAGAGGCTTATCTGTATCGTTAGTCTGCCCCTCATCCAAGGGACTAATAAGATTTGGACAGAACAGGAGTGACGCTCTCAGTACTTCCATTTGACGAATGTCCTAGATATGTAAGACAGCCATCAAAATATCATAATTTTACTCAATATGATGGAGAAGGGACATTTGTTCACCTCTTGTAAGTGGAATCTAAGCCTTTACTGTAAATACCAACTTGTTTCTTACGGGAAATGATCGGTTGCTGATATCTCGCTGTCCCTCAAAATGTGATAGCAACTAGCCGGATGGGTCGCTTTATCTACTTTGAAATGCCAAAGATAGTTTTCACGTATTGCTACTAAAAAATTTCAAGTGGAACATTGTCATCGCGATGTTCAGGTCTCTATTTCACGTTAGATGTGAGTCAGCCAAAATCTGCAACATAACCATGTGAAGCCTGTGGGACCATCAACGGCTCCAATGAGGAAAGGAGGGGGAAAAAATAGTACTGCCAAATTCCTATTATGGATGAGAGGAAATTTAAAAAATGCCCTATGAAGGAAGCCTTAGGCCTCACAAGGTCCCTAGTTTCATTGTGCTTAGAAAAATGACAGTATTCTACATGGATAGTAGTTTTTTTTTTTCGATTCACTAAATAGCCAGACTAGACATTTCGTGCTTATTGTGGTACTTCTTAGGCTGCCAAAAGTATATGTCCCCGTGGCTTATGAGTGAAAAATGACATCAGAACTTGAGATAGTTTGTTTATGAGCGTGTTTGTTTGGATTATCAAATATGTCAAATTTGAAATATGTTAGGATATTATGCATCATTTCTTGCATCCTTTAATTAAAAGTCTGCAATTGTTTATTGATATCCTTGTTTTTTATCTGTGCCCCAGCAGCACCAACTATTGCTGTTTTGAAGTAATTACATTAAATAGGAAATTGTGAGAAGACCCTAAAACTATCAGAATTCCATCTAGGAGGATAATCGCCCACCATGCAACGTGACAGTTTTTTTTGGACAACAATTCGGGTGGATAGGAGCTTTCGTATTAACTGGAAGAACAACATCATGCCCACATTACTCTTATTTATGATGAATGAAATAAACTCCTATTAAGGATTAGGCTGGCTTATGATAATAGAGGCACAAAATTGCATAATTTACCTAAAACTCAATGTTGAAGGGCACGGATACCATATGCTAGCAGGCTCTAAAAATTTCATGTGCTGTAAGGTTTTGTTGTTGTCATTAGATACATAAAGAGTTTGCAACACATTAAGAGCTTGGAACCTTTTGCTTGAATTATGCCCTAGAAGAAGCTGGATTATAGGTATGTCAAATAGGAATTCCAATAGGAATTTTGTCAATTTGAGCCTGAGAATAATTTCAATCTAGTGGATACTTTTTGTGAAATTTTCTTTTTAGGGTATTGGCATTTGAGTTTTAATCTGTTTAATGCAATATTGCGAGGATGGATCCCTGTTTAGAGCATCTATAAACAGTGATAGCAGACAGTTCAAATTTTGACAGATCTTCTTAAATGAAACTAATTGACACTGTTGTTAAAGGATTCATACAATACAAGTTGTCATTGAAATTTATGCTTCACCAAGTTTGTGTGACAATTCATGCTATGCCCTCAAGATAATGATGAAAAAGCAAACTGTAGGCCTTAGTAATGCTGGCCTATTCTGGACAACCTATGGAAAAGATACTAGCATGGATTCTGTGCTAAAGCTAATGGGAACATGATTGAATTTTGTTTTTTGTCTTCTGTTTCCAGAAGATAAATGCAGTTTTCCATATCTCATCACCATTCTCCTCATGTTGACTTTATATCTCCTACCTGCCTTTTGGCTCTCGAGACCAGCTCTCATCTAATGTTTCTGCTTCTCATGAACTTGGCCCAGTTCAGAGGGTTGAAATTAGGTAGAGAATAAGCCAAAATTTTGGATTTTTTTCTGGTGCCTTCTCAGTATAGAGTCATGTTCCATTGCTGTAACTCCAATTTGATTGGAGTAAAAGGTGAAGAGATAATTCTGTGAGGATAAGTAATCATGTTTCAGTTGATTTCTAGAAAGATAATACTCATTTAGGAACTCTGTGTATGGTATTTGTGTTGCCAGACTTCTGTTCAAGGATATAGTCAATGTCATCTAGTTAAGCATGTTTCATTGAGCCCTTTTCTTGCTTATTAGTGAGACCCAATCAATGCTCAACTGAATTGGTATACAGGACTCATGCAACTTGCTTTTCTTTTTCCAAAGTGAACATTCATTTCACTATGAGGCATAGTTAACACTCAACTACAAATGCAAGTTTTTTGTTAATGACTCCTTTGGTGGTGTATATGAACAGCAATATCATCCTAAATTGAAAGAGACATGTGGGAGTTTGTTATTATATCAAGAAAGCTCATTTATCATTATGGACAGTCCAAAAGCGTCAATATAATGTTGGAAGAAAGCATCCAGCAAATTGTGAATTGTAAACAACATGCGGCTATTATATGCTCCAGGGCAAGGAATCTTGTGTGGCACCATCATGTCTTTTTTTCCCCTTTTCTTTCTTTTTCCTTCTTTTAAAGGCCATAGCCATCACCAAAGTTTAACTAGAAGGCATATCAGAATGATTTTTACTGAACAGGCTGGATAGGTATTGATTCATCTTTGATATTAAAGTCTCACCAAAAGCCGAAGTCAAGGTGAGGTTTGAAGAGGATATATATTTAATTGTTTATTGGGGTTTTAGCATATTATATTATCTTTTTTCTTTCAGAAAAAATTACATATTTCACCTTGCGTTATGCATATAACCACACATAATCTTATGTTTTTGGAGTTAATTTGCAGATATACCCTTTTTTTTAAAAATTGATAATAAATGAATTAATTGTGCTTAAAAAATTAAATTGTAGTTATTTTATGTTTAATGATTTATATAAATAAAATCAGGCTTAATTTATCAATTTTAGTGCTATTTTAGCAAACATATTCCTTTAGTATATCCATGTTTGTGCTATGTCTAATCATCAATGCCAGTTATTTCTTCTTGAAATGAGATGACAAATGAGGATAGTTTTTTTTATGTTGCATGAATTAAGAAAATCTTGATTTAGTTCCTTAAAAGTTTTCATTTATTCAATTTCATTGAGCTCTAATTGGCGGAATGGCATATTTTATAAAAGAATAATTTAAAAATACAAAAGGCAAGGTGAAATATGTTAGTCCTTAAAAATAAAAATGTTTATGTGCTAATTCTTACACCCCCACATTTTTATCATCCTTCTATGTGAGCCGAAATTGGGCTTTTGTGCACCTTTTTTTCCTTAATCCTTGCTTTAAATGCTTGCGTGACTAATTTGAACTTAGGTGGCTCTAATACCATATTAAATTCATGCCATATCACCCAAACTCCAAATCAGGATGATGGGGGCATTTGGGAGCTTGGGTCGAAAGTCGCGAAAGCTTCATGAAAGAACTGATTAATTTTCGCCATACTGTCAACTATGTGTCAACTTTCTGACTTGGTGAGACACTTGTGTAGCTATTAGCAAGTTAGATCCATGCGATAAAACCTTGACTATAGGTCAATTTTGGTGGTGGAAGGTTACACCTGCATTTTTATATTGCAGTTTAGGCTCATGCAAGCAAAGAGCCAGCTCTTAATTCTTCTAAACCAGAAAAATTAAGGATGGAACAGGTAGAATAATTGGCATAATGAATCACAGTCATCTCTGGGCCACAGAAAAGGCCAACTAGAATAATTAGAATAATGAAATCAAAATTCCTAAATGACCGTGCCAATAATCTGGAAATGTTGAAGTTGTCCTTGATACGAGACTCCTGCCATCTAGTAGGAAAAAAATAGTCATTGAAGTGAGTCTACTCCATCTCTTATTATTTTTAATTGCCTCAAAAGGTCGGTCGGTCGGTCAGGGTTTTGACCTCCTGAACCCAAGCAGGGAGAGGCTTAAAACTCACCCGTGAGGTTTTGGGCAAGAGGTCCTTGGGTTGGTTTTCTAGTACAGGGCAGGTTATGCGTGAACATTAATGGTAAACCACTTTTTTATTTAGTGGAAGCAAGTTCTACAACTCAAAGAGATCAACTACTGTGAGAAGAATTAAAATATTTCCCAAAAGATATTGTTACTTCGCAGGATGTAATCATTCATTTCTAAAACCTGTTCGCCATCTTATATAATGTCTTGCGACTTGCAGATGCTTTTATGTTCATAATTGTTAAGATTTGTCATTTATGCGTAACTGTATGCTAAAGCGCAATACTGTTGAGTCCCAAGCTGTCTTGCTAACTACCGTATAACATATATATACATGTATATTTGCATGCATAGGGAGGGCTTGGATTTTTAACATTTGGGTCTGGGGTTTGAGAAAACCAAATTACACCCTTTAGGATGTGGATTAGGAGGCTTATCCAAATCTGTTATTTTTAGATTAATTCAGGTGGGTTCAGGTTTAACCCTGTTCCAGCTGACTCCCCTAATTGTATCCTTTAGGGGTAATAACACAGATGTTACTTCTGTCAGCTATCTTGCTTGTACTAGTAGCTTTGGTGATGCCTAAGCAGGTTTTGTATCTTTTTATTTTCTCCCTTCTGATTTTGGGGGTGATAGCAGGCATCCATCTCCCTTTGCAAGCTTTTCTAACTTCTAGGTATCGCTTAAATCAACAGTGCTTCATCAGTGATTACGTCTTTTCTCCGAAGAAGAGATTTTAACACTTTTTGTTGATATGTGATGTTTCAAATTTGTTATAGGATTTGACACTTTAATCTTTACTCACTTCCCATTGTACATTTTAATCTGGTATATATGGGTTCCATATTGTACAAGCTCTTTTATTTTATTATTTTCTTCGTATATCAGAACATACTCTATAGCAAGTGAACTCTGCTATGTGGTTTGTTCTTATAATAGATGTAAAATTTGCAGAAGTTGCAGCTCATCTTTTATGTTGGAAGATGCTGTAGGCAGATCTCTAACCAATGCTTATAATCCTAAATAATCCTCCAGGAGTGTTGCATTCTTTCTACCTCAGTTTCCTGCTTTAGATCTGTCTTTGGATGTCTTTACCTTTTGAAATTACATGTAATTTTTTTATACTTGTCTAGTTGCAAGAATCTGGATGAGTTATTTAATTGGTTAATTGGCGGGTTGTTATAAAAGAGGTAGTCCACGAAATATCTACATTTTTGAATAAGAAAATGTAGTTCCGTGGTCTTATGGATCCCTCTGAACACCAATTATGCCGATCATGTACTTCACTTTTCAAACAAGTCGAAATCCTAAAATAGAGTGATTTATATGCAAGTTCATATGCAGCCCTTTGTCTACTTGGCTAATGACTGACAGGGCTTTATCTTGCTGTGAAAATTGGATTTTGTGGGGCCAACTGAAATCAAGATACTAACCATGTTTTATTTTGACTTGCCTGCCTCTGCAGGGAATTCAGTTGATCAAAGGGTTCTACGAGCTTCAGGATGAAATTTTTATGTTTCATTGGGATATGAGGAGAATCCACCTGCTCGTTAATTTGTTTAGGATCATTGTACTATTAACTTGTATTAGAGTTTGTAGGTCTCCGGAGATTGGCAAGCTTAGATTTTTCAGATTGACACTGTATAGCAGCAGCCTTTAAGAGGAGTTTGTTGGTACATTTCTACTCTTTTTAAGTCCCTAACTTTTTATTATGAAATTTTTCCAGCAGAATATAGCTGTGCTACATGATGAAAGGCTAGTTCTTCCAATATTGTTGCATTGAGAAAGAGGTTGTGGCATAAGATATGAGAAGCACGTTTTCTAAATTTTACCCTATATAAGGATTGCTTGTTGTAGAATTGTATAGAATTATATACTGAAGGTTTCTGAAGCAACTGCATAGTCTTAACACCTTGTTTTCATGTCCAGAACCGCAAAAAGCTTTATTTTGCCTGTTTGTGGATGATTTTGAATGAACCATATTTCTATATTTCATAGTGAAGGTCCATATTATTGTAGGAACCTGTTGCTTTTAGGAGGGGATCTAATGTTCTACTCCCTTTGCTTTCATGCATATAAAAACATGCTCACTAAAATCGATCAGGACCGGGTCCAGTTGTTTATATGCAGCAGCTCAAAGTGACTTGATCAAACAAGTCTCAGTTTTCTGTTGTGAATTGCTCAGCTGAACAAACTTTTAAGAATCATCAGTCTCATATTGTTTGGATCTGCATGTTCAATTTCATGCTTCACTGCCAACTTTGAACTGGGCTTTCGAGTGAAGGGATGAATGAAACTTGAACCCTGAGGTTTTCCAGTTCGCACAGAAAGTACGAGCACAATATTGTGAGAGTAAACCACAACTTTCTTATACTGCATATTGTTGAAACCCACGAACCAAAGAGTACTAGCTTCAAGAAGAAGTTGCAGGATTATCCAACCTTGAAGCAGTTTCTTAATTCCTCTATAAAGTTGCATGAGGATAATTTATTCCACTGGTGAAGAGGATGTCAATTGAATACTTCTGCTGCAAACCAAATCTTTTGTTCAAAATTGGATGCAGATCAATCCGCAACTGATACGGATAATTTCTCCGTATCAAGGCATAGATATAGTATGTACAAATACATCAAAAGACTCCACTGTACATAACTACATAGCTATCAAAGATATAGACTAACAACAGTTTCATACTGTATACATCATAAAAACATGTATACTCATGCAGAGAGATTCATTCCACTTTCAATAAACATGTCAATGCTCTGAAAAAGAGCTTATACACAAACACAATATCGAGCATCTCTTATTAAACAACCACCTACGAAGCCAACACGCTGCATATAATCAAAACTTGAGTTGCTCACAGTGAACACACAAAAGGAGACATAAATTCCCCACAAAGATCTTCACACACACAACACTTGAGGACAGTCACAACAATAAGCTAGCATCAACCGCTCGGTAAAGTAAATTAAGTAAATTAGCTCATATGCATCCTGCAAGACTTTTTTTTGGTTCATCTCTCTACTTGGACAGATATTTCAGACAAACATCAACAAAAATGACAAGCAAAAAAAATAAAAGAAGATGAAGAAAGGAAAACAACTGGTGAAGGATCCATCGACTGATAGCAAAATGTTCCGGTGAACTGTGTTGTGGTCAATAGACTGACGGTCAGATTCTGCCTAAAAAACTGTTATTGTACTGAACAAGGATTCTGGTAGACAGAAAAAACTGAAATGAAGAATGAAGCAAAAATACGGGCTTAAAAAACTTTTGTAATGACAAAAGATAATCAACTAAAAATAATGGGAAGAATTCTATCATCACAGGTAGAAGAATATGCACATGATAATACACTGCGGTATTAGCTAGAAACACATAACATGCACATCGACTATTATACGAGGATTTATCGCATGGCCCCTAACACAATTTTATTTGATCAAGACCAAGCGCAAAGCTTCTCAGGACTGAGATCAGGCAAGCTGACCAATTTAGGATCTTCAGAATAGATCACTAATGCCTCCATTTCATATACATGGTGTGGCAATTATCTCGGTGAGGGCAAACCTCTTCCAGGAACCTCTCTCCAAGGAAAGAAGCATAAGCAAAAACAAGACTATCTTTTATCGGTTTATTATTTATGACATTGGCTGTTCTTTGGTGTTGCTTGTGAAAAGTACTCTCACCGCTTTTAGAGCAATAATTTTTTTCTCTGCAAAATTAAATGTTTGGTAATTGGTTTTAAAATAGGGGAATTTGAAAATTAATAGGGCGAAAAACCATGGTTTGGAGAAGCAATTTTCACTATTTCTTGAGAACATATAGATCACATTGAACGGTATAGATCATTTTCACACGTGAGAATTGGGTGCAACTCATATATGCTTACAAGCTTAAGCTCATATCCGAGAGACCGAGAGAGAGAGAGAGAGAGAGAGACTTGTATCATTCCGGGATTCGAGGCCAAATCCTCCTATTCAAATATAACCCTACGATATTCGAATACAAGATCCACTCTGTTGAAGTTGATCTACATTATTTCAAGTAACTACAACAACTAAGCCATTTGTCTCAAGTATTTGGGTAGGCTACAAACCAAAAGAGAATTACGTCGGATCAGGCACATGGATCAGCTTTCTCCACTCATTCCTATCGAGCAATATGCCTTCATTTAGACTTTAGGCTCTATATCTTGTCGTATCACCTCCATCCATGTTTTCTTCGGTCTCCCCTGCGCTCTCTTTTAACTTGCTCTAATTTGATACTCTCTACTCGCCGGACTGGCGCATCTGTAGGTCTACGTCACACATGACTAAATCATCATAGGCGATTTTCTCTCATCTTCTTTTCTATAGAGGCGGTTTGTTACATTATTTCAAGTAACTAAAAATCAAAAATATATTTTGAATACTTTTTGCATATCCATCAATTAGGCACAAAATGAACGACTGAAATAATGAGTTGGTTAGTTTAATGATGTAGAACATTTGAAATCTAAAAAAATTGGTGTGAGGATTTTTAAGTGCTTATATCATAATGAAATGATCGGATCTAAAATTTATATGTCTACAGGCGTAGATCTAAGCAATAAGCTATTTTCGGCATCCATTTTACGGCCAAAAAATATTCAAAATAAATAATTTTTTATTTTTAATTACTTGAAATAATGTAGATCAACTTCAACAAAATGGATCTTACATTCGAATGTCGTAGGGTTGTATTTGAGTGGAAAGGATTCGGCCTCGAATCCTTCCGGAATGACACAAGTCTCTCTCTCTCTCTCTCTCTCTCTCTCTCTCTCTCTCTCTCTCTATATATATATATATATATATATATATATATATATATATATATATATATATATATATATATATATATATATATATAGTGAGTTTGTCCCCTAAGAACTGTTCTCACGGATTTCTGTGAGAACTTTCATGTGGGCCGTCGAATCTGATAGTTCAAATCAAATAAAATCATATCTCTATCAGATCTGACTCTTATCATATATGTGTGTGTGTGTGTGTGTGCGTGCGTGCGTGCGCGCGTGAAAGTCGGTTAGCCCACTGGTAACACTCCCTCTGAGAAGGAGGGTCCAGATTCGGTTACCACCGTCGTCAAACGGGGAGTTGAGCTTGGGTAATTAGTGTGGATATGTGATTCTTTTAAAAAAATAAAAAATAAAAAGAATTGTGTTTATATACATATATGTAAATAATAGGCTGCATGCCTCTCATGCTATTGTACATTTTGGTGTAATACTTGTTGATCTCATAAAATTGGGTATGAGTGCCTTTTATCTCAAAAAGACAAAAGTAAAAAAATAAAATAGAAAGAAAGAAGATCAAATTTGAATCTATAGTTAAAAGCACTTACTTTTTCATAGGCGTCAACAAGATTAAATATTTGCATATGCATCAATATTTAGCATCATATTTCCTGCAACTGCTATTTGCATTTAATAGGCAAACTAGTATTATCATCACTTCATCATATGCCCTTTTAACTCAGATTACATTGCAATCTCATGACGAAACTAAGCAGTGAAAGCATGCATTCAGTGATTAGCTTAGCTTTATTCACTCTCACCAAACAAATTGTCAAACATTGACCACAAAAAATCATTTTCAAACTCAACAAGATTATTCTCCCTGATATCAGGAAAAAAATTTATATGCTTTCCATTTTTTTATAAATCTAATATTTGCACTTATATAGAACAATCAAAATGGCAGCAAGCTGACCACAACTTTGAGAATTAGAGATCTCATGCCTACCCAAGTTTGAGTAGTCTGAACTCTTTGCTTATTTTAAATTAGTGAAAGTTCCTACTGTCCCTTGCTATAGACTTCTACAGATTTCAACTAATTTCTTTCCTAAAGTGACAAAGTAGCTCACTATGCTGGAGTTTTTGATAAGACCAAGAGGCAACAGAACACTCCCTGTGACACAGTGCACTACTGAGAGAAAAATCTATGCATGAGACCTTCAGATTCCTTTTCCCAAAACTATTTGGAGTAGCCATTAGTCTCAAGCTTAAGTTAATGCTAATCAGATCGCGAGTCTGTAAGATAGTGGATTGAGGTTCATTTGACGATTTATTTAAAATCTGATTATGTCTTGAATATGTGACCTCTTTCATCACAAATAGTTGTCTAGCCAACCGCGCAAGCTTCTCTTAGGATCGATGTCATTGTACTTCCTTCATATTCAACAGAATGATTATCACCACTGCACAAGGATATTGTATTTCCAGAGTTATGGGTTCTTTACAGCTCTTGATTGAATTTTAACTTTGTTGTGAATGGGAATATAAGGGTTCTTATTTTGCCTTTTTCTCCCTCCAATTTGTTCTTGAGAGGGTGTGTGTGTGTGTGTGTGTGTGTGT